>JABTTQ020000576.1:0-254470 GCA_016081115.2 Rehmannia glutinosa
TTAATTTGATTTAATTTTGTTTTAACACTTGATTTTAGCACTTTGTATTTTATCGAGTTGGATAGCAAATTATCGTGAGATATAAAATATGTGTGCGAGAAATGTAAATATGCTAAAATGTAAATGACACAAGTAAATTTTATAGAGGTTCGAAGTTGGGGTAATTCTTCTACTCCTCTCTTCTCCAACTCCTAGAGGAATCCACTAACTAATGATCATAATACAAAGTGGTTATCAATCTAGAGATAAGTCTTGATCACGCGGTGACTTGCTCCTTGGACTCGGTCACGGAGATGCCTTGGCCACAGGTGCTTCTGCGTCCGACTCGGACTTCTTCACGGGGGTGGTTGCCTTGCTCTTGACTCACTTTCTCAAGCTTCTTGGATTTGATCACGAAGCCCTCCAATAACTTGAGATTGGTTCGACCTTGAACCTTCCTACAATCCTCCTTGGAAAGTAGACCCCTTTTGATTCTTCAAAAGTTTTCTCTTCAACAGTTTGAAGTTGTCTTTCTTTCACGACTTGGTGTTGGATCGATTTCCTTGAGATTTAGGCTTGAGGATTTTTCTTGTATAACTTGAGAATATTTTGCGGGTTACTGATGAGTATTGCTTACTCGTTCGTGGTTTTGTATTCAAGGTAAACTTTTCTCAATGTGATTCCTCGAGACTTTTATAATGAACTTCCAATAATCTACCGTTGAAGAGATAGGCTGATTTTCAAAAGTCACTTGTGTTCGTTGGCTTGTCTTGTTGCGAGTCCTTGATGTTGACATTTCCTCGTATTTAATGTCTTGCAAAGCATTGCGGCAGTATCTAACACTTGGTGCATTGCTTCCCATTGGTTTGTTCTTTTGCACACAATGGAACTAACACTTTATCTCGACAACTTTAATAAGGTTACTATTACGAGTAACATTCTTGACTTTCATAAACGGATCTCGTTCGGTTGTCTTGACTTGATTGCGATCTTTTATTCCCTGTGACTTTGAGTTAGCTTCCAATCAATGGATGACTCATCTGTCACTTCAACTTGAGACTTGACTTCTTGAGTTGACTTAAGCGACTCTTCATGCAATTTGTTTCATAGCTAATACTCCTTGATCGAGTTCTTGACTCTTCTTCTTGCTATACTCGGTTGTTTCACTCGGTGAGTCTTCTCTTGATCTTGATTGACTTCTTGTATTTCCAGGCATAGGTGACTTGACTCACCTTATTCAACCCTATCTATTACAATACAAATTACAAGGAAAATGGGGTGCCAACTTTCTAGTTTAAGTTTTACATGGCATTCATCAAAATCTAAACAATAAATTTCCCAACAATTTCCCCCTTTTTGATGATGACAAAACTTAAAAATACTAATCAACATGTAAACAACACAGATACATACAGACAATGCAGTAACAAAAAATGTATGCGTAGAATCAATCATTTTATTGATCATAGCATTCTTGTCCTTTACACAAAATTTACAGTGTGTATCGAGCATAATTATGTCTAAGCCAATTTCAAGCATCTATGCTAAGATACAGAAATAGAGAGAAAATACAACAATATTTTATTGAAAGTACAGATGGCGTACATACATATGTATTTACAAAAGTAAAATACACGAAGGGCTAACAACAACACTTCATCGCTTCGATGTCTCTTCCTTTCCTCTTGACTCTATCGTCATCGGCTCTCTTCCTTTTCTTTTTCTCTTTCTCTTTCTTTTCTTCTTTTCGTAGGCTCTCTTTGCGCTTCATCTATCCTTTTCTTTCTTGCCTCTCTTGCCCACGGTGATCTTGTCTTTTGTTTTCTTCTTCAATTCTCTTCACATATTCAAGATTCTTCCTAGCCACTTCCCGATTGGCTACTTCATCATACCTAACCCGATAGATCCTTCCTTTCTTGCTTGGATCTACATATTCAATGTTTTTGGGTAGAGGCCTAGGTTGAAAGCCTCTACCTTCACCACTTCTTCCTCCTCCTCTTCCAGGCGTATATTGTACCGAGTCTTCTTCTTACTAATTTGAATCATTCTTTGGAAGTCTGCCGCCTATCACCTTCTTCACACGACTTGAGGCCCTTCTCCCGATACAAATCACGAGGCTTGGGCTACGGACATGTTTTTGAAATAACCTTTGGACTCGGCGTTTTGAATTCTTCAACGGATCTTGGTTCGGTTCCATTATCGGAATGGCATTTGTATCCTTTCTGCCGGAATGCCTCCATAAGCTTTCAAGACTTTAGTACACGGGCATCCGTCTTTCTTTCAACCTCATTCATCCTCGCTTCAACAATTTTTCTTTTCTCGGACATAGGCACGCAGAGTGTTGGAGCGGAGTCATCGGAAGTTTCACGATTATGGATGTTGTGACATGACCTTGCTTTGAGGGGTTTCAGCAAGCATTCACATCTTTTGATCTTTCCTCCTCAACAGACTTTTCCTTCTCTTTATTTCTCTCAATTGCTTGCTCCTTATCCTTCTTCTTTTTCAACGATTGTCTTTCTTCCACTTCTCAGGTATTCCTCTTCCCCCTTTTTGGCATCATCGAAAGAGAGAGGAACCCCTGGAAACATCCTAGCAAGCATGAAGTCCAGTCGGCTGAGAGTGAAGTTGAATTCGCTTGAGTCTTTTGTGGCATGTGTTGTGCGGTCGAGCGAGCGAGTGGCTTTCGATTCATTTGCCACTAGTTTCATTTCGACCATGAGAAGGCTGAACTTAGTATTCATATTCTCCTCAACATGCATAATTTATTTTCGATGAAACTCACGCGGTAGCTCCATTTCGGTTGTGAGAGGCATACATTCTGTCAATATTGGCTGTGATCCTTCTTCATATTAGCATTGTCGGCGACTCCAAACTAGCATATTGTTGTATAATTCCTTGAAATATCGGACTTGCTCGTATCGCATTGTACTCTCTGCTGCGACAACATTCCTTAATCCATACCAAAATCCCTCGTAAGTCTGTTGTGAGGGTGGCATCTCTATTGTCCGATCGCATATCGAGTGAGGCTGGTGTCGTTCGATCTTCTCAATCTCTCCCTGATTTTCTTGAAGACTTCACGGACTTCAATTTGTCACTTTGGATTCAGTGGCGGCCATGCAACATCAAAATCAAAGTCTGCTAGAACAATGGAGTTGGTGGGAATTCATTGGATCTGCTCGGATGTTGAAACGTCCGCTCTTGAGATGTCTCTTCTTCAAGATCGGCAGCTCAATGGAGAAAGGGGATGTTTCTTTGAATGCATCATCACGCACATATGGTATCAATTGAGCAGGTTGTTCGTGCCTTTGATGATCCTGGTTGAGTCGAGCTGTTGCGGCTTTGGGAACCTACATAGATGACTCGGTTTGGTTGTGCCTTGATGAGTGGATTGGCGGTGACCGAGCCTCTTGTCTTAATAGCTTTGTCGACCTCGATGATTCTCGCTAAATGAATTTTCTTGTCCTTTTGCTTTTTCATCGTCATCGGAGGAGGATAGAACCTGGGGCTTTGGTTTATCATCGAAGTTAAAAGTTTGTGAGCAGCTTTGAAGTCTGGCTTACTCGTTCATGGAAGAACATCCTCGGTGAGTCTGTGCGGCAAGCAGGGTGGACGAAACCGTCTTCGAGATCCGGGAATGTTGTGTCGGGATTGTCCGAGAATCGTGAAGAGCGATTTCCTCTTCCTCGATTCAAAGAATGATGACTTGAGGAATGCTCTTATCTCTTTGATTTTTACCCGGGGAAGTCTCAACCTCCCTTGGGCCTTCAATACCTCCGGCATTTCTCAAGCTGCGAGGTCTTTGGCAATCCCTTCGACGACGCATTGTCTTAGGGTCTTGGACATTGGCATCCGAAGGAGTCTCAACCCGGATTGCACTTTCGGTGCCAGTGTTAACTCGAGGGCAACTCCATCATGTGCCTCGCACGCTGACATCTTGACTGCAAGCGGTTAGGCACTTCACCGGGACATACTCAATCGTCCGAAGCTTCATCGATGTCAACTTGTTGTTGTTCTTTTTCTTTCTCTTTCTCCACTTTGCCTCCTTCCTTCATAATGGAGTCATCGCGGCATCCTCCGACCTTGTTGCGGTGGAGTGAGTTTCCCCCGGTGGCGCATCACCCGAGTGGATCGATGGTGGGGTCACTATGCTCCAAACTCCGCTTCCATTGAGTGCTCACCGCGGGGGCGGAGGTAAAACACCTTCAATAGGGGTTGGCTCAACTTGGGTGCCCAAATTCCCGGTTTCATCGCCAAGTCCTTCGACCCATTTTGGAGTGAGGGATGTAGTTGCGGCTATAAGTGGGCAATGTCTTGCGCACTACATCCAAGGGTCTATCTCCAGGAGAGATTTAGAGGACTCTCTGGTCCTTCCATCGATTGGTGTTCGTGCATCATCCTCGGATTCTCGCATGGCTTGCTGCGATATCCAACTTCTCCTTCACGACAATGGGATCCATGTCTTCATCACTTTCCGAGAGAGCATCGATGTGAGGATGAGTGTGCTCTAGAGTTCCGGTGAGTGGGCATATATTCGCTTTTTCACGAGCTTCAAACTTCTTTCTTCACCGCTTTGGCTTGTTCATTCTCCTTGAATATTTGTAAGATATTTAAGCAATTTTCTTCATCAAGGGCCTGAATCACCTTGGTGATCTTGAGGAATTCGAACAATTCCTCCTCTTCTTCTATGAACTCCAGGCGTTCAAATTGCACACTTGAGTGACTCAGTTTCCACGCCCTCCATTCGCGTAGACTTTTTTGGATGTCCGGGTATATTGGAGAATACATGATGACATCATCATCGTCATCTTGTTCTTGTCCTTCCTTTTCGGGAATGGGGGTAGCATACTCTGCTCTTCTCTTCAAGAAGCCGTCGGGGCGGGTGGAGACACAACCCTTTCAGCAGGGGATTCTGCTGTCTCCGCTACTTCTTCCTCTCGGTTGTTACGGCCCATTTACTGGTCTTCTAATGGCCTCTGCCGATGACCCACATCGACTTGGTTGTTTCATTAACAACTTCTCGGAGATTGCACTTCTTCGCCGGCCAGTCTCGGAAACTTTTTCCAACCGAGGTTGCGATTCAGTTTGTCTTCTCAAGCTCTAAAAGCTTGTGGATTCTCTTTCTTCTCTTTGTCCTCACCAGAGGAATTTCATTTTGGATTCTCTTCTTGGTTCTAGCAAAAGGCGGCGGGCCGGAGCATCTTTCTTGGATTGAGGAGCCGCTTTCTTGGCTTGCGATCCTCTTCTTTCGATGGCGGGAGAAGGTATTTGGGCTTCCTTCCCCACCTCGGTGCGTGGGCGGGATACACGGCTACTCGGGCGGGTGACTGACTGCATTTGGGGCAGTGCGTCCTTCTTCTTTCGCAGGGGCACTTTCTTCTTTTTTTGTTGCAGGGGCGTTTTCTTCTTGGGAGGGGAGGCAACAATTGTTTCTCGAAGGTCGGTGATTCCTCTCACTTGTGTCCGCCCTCTTCACATGGGCTCTCTTCAGGCTCCTCAAAAGTTAGCCCGAACATCCTCTTGTTTACATGGAAGGGCTTTCCATGTTGAAGGGGAATGCCCTTCGCTTCCATCAAATGCCAACGACTAGGCCATAGCAAGTGATCCTCCAAAGGATCCATCTTCCTTAAAACATTTATTTACCACGTTCTAGCAAAGTCCGCTATATACGAAATCATCCCGATTAACTTTCTTTTTCCTTGCATGATCGCAGCCTATGATGACGATCGGCTTAGTCTTGATATTTGATTGAAGCTACCAAACTTCATGTCAACACATTTGGAGATGACATCCATCAGCTTATGGTAGTTGTCTTTTAGCAATTTCTTGTCATTTATGTGTAGACCACCTTAAAAGACACGGGTTTGGCTACTTCTTTCCATGCGGCGGCCAAGTCCACATCACCAGATATTTCCCAGATACCCTCGGATGGTAATAACAAAGCTGCTCGCAAGGTCCTTAGCAGTGATCATGATGTCCTTGCGGTGGACGGAGGACTTGAGACCTTCGTCCCGCACTCCGCATTCACATAGAACTACGCCACCTCTTCCGAGGGTAGGTGTGTGAGAATTCTATCGTAAGAAAAGGTTTTAGACCGGCCTTTTCCAAAGATATCGGCTATCTTCTTCACTAGGGTTTCATCCGTACTCGCTTAACAATGCTTTGAAATCCACAGTTGAACCAGAGTGGATTTGCTTCGATAACTTGATGAAATCAGTCTTTGGTGCCATTTTTAGAAGTTTTCTACCGATTAAATCTCGATGAACTTGCTTGAGAACTTGTAGGGTTTTTGAGAGAAAAAAGATGGTTTTCGAAAGATTGAAGATGAACAGTTTTAAGTGTGAGAGAAAAAAATGAGAGGAAGAGTATATAAGGAGATGAAAGGACGTGTTTTCGAGTTTTTGAATTTTGATCGAGATCAAGAGCTCAGATTTAGCACGCCACATCAGTATTTAATTGCTCGCATTTAATGCGGCAAAGCATTTGTATCAATCATATGCTTATTGTGCGACTTTTTTCGCATCGTCATTATTACGCCGACGTCATCCTTAAAAACATTCCCGCTCATTAAAAACGATTGTGTTTTGTCACTTAGCTCATAAATGACTAAGCTTACTCCACAAATGACTCAACTCTTCTTCTCTACTTTCGTATAACAACTCGGTTGTCGATTAACTCGTCTGATTGACTTTCCGTCGGCTAATTCACTTGGCGATTCATGAGATTTGTTCTATCTTCATCTTTTCACGTTCCATCTCTTCTCATTGAGTCTTACGAGTATTAACTCACTCAATTAACCCTAGCTCATGCTTAAGCTCTTCAAATCTTGATTCACATAAGTGTTTGGTGAATATGTCATTAATCTTGTTTATCAACCGAGATATATTCCGAGTGATGTCTTTCTTTTCAACATGATCTCTTATAAAATGATATCTCGACATCAATGTGCTTTGTTCTTGAATGCAACACGGATTCTCGAGTGATTGCAATAGCACTTGTGTTATCATACATAATTGGAATCTCTTTTTCTTCAATTTCATAGTCTCTCATTTGTTGTATCATCCATAACACTTGGGCACAACAAGCGCCCGCAACTATGTACTCTCACGGTGTGGATGTGGCTATTGAGTTTTGCTTCTTGCTAAACCAGGAAACCAATCTGTTTCCTAGCATTTGACATGTACCTGAAGTACTTTTCCTGTCAACTCTACATCCAGCATAGTCAGAGTCTGGGCAACCAATAAGCTTGAATTCACCTTCCTTTGGATACCATAAGCCAACTTCTTGGCATCCCTTCAAATATCTCAAGATTCTCTTAGATGCAATCATATGGCTCTCCTTTGGTGCAGATTGAAATCTTGCACATACACCTACTGCAAAGGTGATGTCTCGCCTACTTGCTGTTAGATAGAGCAGTGATCCAATAAGTGCTTTGTATCTTGTTTGATCTACAGCTTTACCATCTGCATCCATGTCTATCTTGACTGATGTATTCAATGGTATTTTCACAGAAGACTTTTCTTCCATACCAAATTTCTTCATTAAATCTCTGATGTACTTTTTTTGACTTATGAAGGTTCCATTCTTCATTGCTTAACTTGGAGTCCTAAGAAGAATGCCGACTCTCCCATCATGCTCATTTCAAATTTACCTTGCATGAGGTTTGAGAATTTATCACACTGACTCTTTGTTTGTGGATCTAAAAATGATGTCATCCACATATATTTGAACAAAGCGTATACTCTCTCTCCATCTTGAGTTCAAGAGTGTTCTATCTACTTTGCCTTTAGTGAATCCATTGTCGGTTAGAAATTGAGACAATGTGTCATACCATGCTCTAGGTGCTTGTTTCAATGCATATAGAGCTTTCTTGAGCTTGTACACCTTATCCAAGAGTCTTCGCTCAAAGCCTGGAGGTTGCTCAACATAGACTTCTTCTTCAAAAATCCATTTAAAAATGCACTTTTCAAATCCATTTGATATACAATGAAGTTTTGTGCAAAAGATAGGCAAGAAACATCCTTATTGCTTCTAGCTTTGCAACAGAGCGAATGTTTCATCAAAATCCATTCCCTCTTCTTGACAATTCCCTTTGGCTTTGTTTTTTACCACAGATCTTTCCTCATTCCTCTTGTTTTTGAAAACCTATTTTGTGCCAATGACATTTTGATGGGTTGGTCTCTGCACCAATTCCTATACTTTGTTTCTTTCGAATTGATTCAGCTCTTCTTGCATGGCTTGAATCCAATGTGTGTCATCCAATGCTTGGGACACATCTTTTGGCTCTATTTGGGAAATAAAAAAGTGAACATTGCTTCTTGTTGAGCTCTGGATCTGGTTCTTACACCATCTCTCACATCTCCAATGACTACGGTGGATGGTCTCTCGGCCATCTCACATCAAGGTTGAAGTAAATTAGCTGGTTGTTTGCCTCGCATGATTGTGTTGTCTTGAGCGACTCTTTCATTATCATTGATTCTTGATTTTCCTTGTCTTTGAGATTGACTATCTCATCTTCATCTTGATTGATTACTCCGCTTCGGCCTTCAACATAGGGACTCTTCCGCATAGTTGGTTGATTCAAATTTTATCGCCTAACTCTTCAATGTCTTCTCCATTTACATTAAGTTCATCAAAAACCACATTAATGGACTCTTCGTGACCATAGTCCTCTTGTTCAAAGACTCTATAGGCTTTACTTTTAGCTAAGTATCCCAAAAGATACCTTCATCACTTTAGCATCAAAAGCCTTTAGATTGTCCTTGCCATTGTTGTGGATAAAGCATTTACATCCAAATATTCTAAAGTACCTAACATTTAGCTTTCTACTGTCCATATTTCATAGGGAGTCTTTGTCATTTGTCTATTAATCATGCATCTATTTTTAGTATAGCATGCGATGTTTTGGCTTCACCCCAAAATCTTTTAGGCAATCTGCTTTGACTAACATGGTTCTTGCAAACTTCCTTGAGAGTTCATTGTTCCTTCTTTCGGCTACTTCGATTCACTTGTGGAGTTCTTGATGAGATAATTCATGAGCAATACCATTTTCAACACAAAGATTGAGTTATTATCCCATTGACAAACTCATTTCTCTATCAGTTCTTATCTTTATGATAGTTTGACACTTCTCATTTTGAACTCTTCTCATCACCGAGGTAACTTCTCGCATTCATTCTTTTTGCACATAAAGATTGTCCATGTATATCTTAAATAATCATCCATCACCACCAACGTGTATTTCTTTCCACTTATCTTTGGCTAGTTCAACAGACCAAATAAATCCATGTGCGGCAGATGCGAGATTCTTGTTGATGAAGAATTAGACTTTTCTTTAAACGAAGATTTAATCTCGCTTTCCCATCCGCATGCATCACAAACATTTTCCTTCTTGTACATCGAGTTTGGTAAACCTTCCACAAGATGACTCCTTGCAAGCTTGTTGATTGTCTTGAAATTCGGATGACTCGGCCTTTCTTGTGCCACGCCAACTTGATTAATTTGTACTCTTTGCTATGAGACAAGTGCTTGGTGTGGCAGTGAACCGGGCCTACCACATGCATATTCTTTTGTTTGGATCCTTGCAACACTATTTCATTTGATTCAAGTATCTTTAATTTGGCACACACCCATATTGAATCCAACATTATAGAGAGTTGGTGATGCTTAATGAGTTGAAGTTGAGGCCTTGATCATATGCAACATCCGTGATTTCTAATCCATTTTTCTTGATGGATCCGTGCCTCTTATTTCCCCCGAGCTTCATTTCCTCCAAATATAACTTTTGCGCCTCTATTTTCCTTGAATTTTGACAGATTTTTCTTGTTTCATGTCATGTGTCCGGGAATGCCACTATCCATGTACCAGGTTCCTTCGCACTCACTGTTCCTTGAACTCCGCAATCAAGGAAATTAGTTTTTAGGTACCCAACCAACCTATTGCCAAATGACTTGACTCTAAGAGGTTGCCATCTATCCGTGCCATAATCATAAATCACTTTGGCAAATTGCTTGGGGTTTTAGGTTCATACAAATTGTGTCTCTTTTGTCTGTATGCATGTGTGTGTGTTTTAGCAATTGCCTTCTTAGGGTAGTTGTGATATTTCGAGTGTAGTGGGTGCATATGTGTGCTGATGATAGCTCTTTTCCTTTGGAATGACCTTTCTTTGAGTTCTAGGTCTTTGCCATTTAGGCTTGTATTCCATAGGTCTTTTTTGATATGTCACATTATTCCAATCACTTGGCTTGGGTAGTTTCTATCATTCCCATCATTTGTGTTTCTTTGATAAAACTTCGGGGTTTTTGGTAGCTCTGTTTATTTTTCACATAGTACTTCCTATTTGGAGTTTCTTTGAGGAACTCTGTTTGGATTTTTCTCGGCTATCCTCTCAAAGATACTCAATCGGTTTTTTCCTTTTCCTTTATATCCAAGACCAATTTGTTTGTGATTGTGCTTTGGAGTGAGTGTGGGTGCAACATTTGGTGTCTTGGATTTTTGAGATGCTTCATTGCTCGAAGATCCTTTTTCCAAAATCACTGGGAGCTCGATTGTGCACAAAGGAATTGAATCCTTTGCCTGTCTTATCTCCACATTCTTTTTGGCTCATAATAAGGTCATCCAATGATTTGCATGCCTTTGTAAATGATGCAATCACATTTTTGAGGTCATTTTCCCTCTTTTCTATAGCAGACTATGTCTACTACCAGTTTAGCATTCTCAACCTTGACTCTTTGTTCTCATCGGCCTATGTGACTCGAGTACTTAGCTCCTTAGTCATTTTGTGAGTTTTGGCTTTTGAATGGGCATTTGTTTTCCTTGTTTAATAGTGTGTGTGAGGATTTAATGTGCTCAAATCTTTCATCATTTTGCCTAATGAATCATAAAGATCGGTGGGTGATGAAGTGTGTGTGTCACAATCACTATCACTTGAATCGAGTGAGATGAGTTAGAGTGTACCTCATCTTCTTGGTCAGGTTGATCTTGTTCTTTAGCCATTAGAGGATCATTGCTTCTTCTTCGGAATCACTTGAGTAGTCACTTCACTACTCTCTCTCACGCTTCTTTCGACTTAGCTGTCTCTCAGCAGTCTCAGCACCAACATAGCCTTTTCCTTTTCTGTCTTCTTTCTCTCTCAAGACTCTTCTTTTCTTCTTCATTCATGTATTTATTGACTCTTTGGATATGGAGGTCAATAGCAAAGTGTCCTGGTTGTCGCAGGTTCAACACGGGTTCTCGCTCTTTGATCGCTCTTTCCGTTCTTGGGTTATCGGCTCTCGATATTCAACCTTTTGATGCTCACCTCTCTTGGGTGGCATATCTTCCTTGACTTGGAGGGAGTGAATGTCTCTGGAGGATTCACTCTTGTTTCTTTTATAGTTCTTGTTGAAGAACTTGTTGAATATTTTAACCATAAGGGCAATCTCATCACAGTCGGTGGCTTCCTTGACCTCGGCTCTCTTCCTATCCTTGACTTTAAGTGCAACTGTTTTGGGTACTGTTGTCTCCTCTTGATCTTTTCTTCTCAAAGACAAACTCGTAGGCTTTGAGGTCCGAGAATAGCTCATGATTGGATGTTGTTGTGAGGTTCATCGAATGTCTCAGGGCTTTGACCTTCATTTCCCATTCGGTGGGAGGCTTCTACCGAGAATCTTCATACATATTTCCTTCGTGTATATTCTTTCCCAAGTGTTGATAACGCGTTTGTTATTTCAGCGAATCTAAAGCATCCAGTTGATCCAAGGTTTCACCGTAAGCATTTTAAAATTTTCAAATTTTCAGACAAAGAACGCACAATTTTGTTTTCTTTAATTTGCTCGGATCCTTCACAAATTAAAGTTAATTTATCCTGCATTTGTTTTGCGGTTTGGCAAGATTTGACTTTGTTGAACATTGCTTTGTCCAAGGTTTTGTAAAGTATGTCATTGGCTACATTGTCCAAGTTGTATCTTTTTTTGTCCTCGTTTGTCACTCGTTCTTGGCTTCTCAACTTGGTGGTCTTGCCTCGAAGCTGACTTCTTCTCCTTCTTCTTTGCTCTGCTTCTTCTTTGTGTTTACTTTCAATATTTGCAGTGGCCCATCCTCTATCACTATCCATATTTCATCATGTAAAGTAGATAGATGAGCCTGCATACGAATTTTCCAGTCATCAAATTCCTCAATAGTGAACATGGGAATGCGTGTCAAATTTGCTTCCATGATAAGAACTTTGCTGAATAAAAGAGGTGATTTTTGAAAGAGCAAGTGTTAAAAGTTTCTTTGAAAGATTGGAGATCTAGCTCAAGAACGGTCGGAAGGCTCAATGAACCAACCGCTCGATACCACTTGTAGGTCCCAAGGGGGTGTGAGTAAGGTTTAGAAGGGGGGGTTGAATAAACCTTACCAACTTTTCGATTTCAGTCCTTTTAAAATATTACAGAGTTAACACACAGTTAAGTCCTTGAGGGACAGCTAATTTAGTTAATTAGCAGAGTTAGCCACTCAACAGACTCGATAGAGCTGTTGATAGAATAACTCAGTTGTTTAGTGTAAACCTTAACTTGGTTGTGATGAGTTTTTAGCGAAAGACTTAACACCCTTGAATTTGATTTAACTTTGTTTTAACACTTGATTTTAGCACTTTGTATTTTATCAGTTGGATAGCAAATTATCAGCAGATATAAAATATGTGTGTAGAAATGTAAATATGCTGAAATGTAAATGACACAAGTAAATTTTATAGAGGTTCGAAGATGGGGTAATTCTTCTACTCTTCTCTTCTCCAACTCCTGGAGGAATCCATTAAGTAATGATCAGAATACAAAGTGGTTATCAGTCTAGAGATAAGTCTTGATCATGCAGCTGACTTGCTCCTTGGACTCAGTCTGGAGATGCCTTGGTCACACAGCTGGCTTCTCGTCCGACTCGGAACTTCTTCTTCACAGTATGGTTGCCTTGCTACTTGACTCACTTTCTCAAGCTTCTTATTTGATCACGAAGCCCTCCAATAACTTGGGATTGGTTCGACCTTGAACCTTCCTACAATCCTCCTTGGAAAGTAGACCCCTTTTGATTCTTCAAAAGTTTTCTCTTCAACAGTTTGAAGTTATCTTTCCTTCACAGCATGGTGTTGGATCGATTTCTTTCAAGATTTAGGCTTGAGGATTTTTCTTGTATAACTTGAGAATATTTTGCAGGTTACAATATGAGTATTGCTTGATCGTTCGTGGTTTTTGTATTCAAGGTAACCTTTTCTCAATGTGATTCCTCAGCCTTTTATAGTGAACTTTCAAGAATCTGCCCGTTGAAGAGATAGGCTGATTTTCAAAAGTTACTTGTGTTCGTTGGCTTGTCTTGTTGCAGTCCTTGATGTTCACATTTCCTCGTATTTAATGTCTTGCAAAGATTGCAAACAGATATCGACACTTCAGTGCAAAGACTTCCCATTGGTTTGTTCATTTTGCACACAACTGGAACTAACACTTTATCTCTGACAACTTTAATGGGTTACTATTCTGAGTAACATTCTTGACTTTCATCAACGGATCTCGTTTAGTTGTCTTGACTTGATCTGATGATCTTTTATTCCCCAGGTGACTTTGAGTTAGCTTCCAATCAATGGATGACTCATCCGCTCACTTCAACTTGAGACATGACTTCTTGAGTTGACTTAATTGACTCTTCATACAACTGTTTCACAGCCAATACTCCTTGATCGAGTTCTTGACTCTTCTTCTTGCCTATACTCGGTTGTTCCTCGTGAGTCTTCTCTTGATCTTGATTGACTTCTTATATTTCAGGCATAGTGACTTGACTCAGCTTATTCAAATTTCTATCTATTACAATACAAATTACAAGGAAAATGGGGTGCCAACTTTCTAGTTTAAGTTTTACATGGCATTAATCAAAATCTAAACAATAAATTTCCCAACATGGCTTCTTTTTTTGCTTGACAGGCCTCGTGGAGGTATCTATGTTTAAATGATGCATAACAGCTCATGTTGACCCCAAACAAAATCTTCGGATGAACAGGCGAATACATATGTATTTCCTCACAAGAATCATATGATCTAGGTGGTTAACTCAAGTCCTAACTACGTCAGGACTACGATGACTTTCGCTAGGTCTCCTGGCACCAACTTTACTGACATTAACTCTTCCTTTGTCCGCACGCTCAGAAGATCTAGGTCGATTTTCCTCTCCTTTTTACCTATCTTTATCGATTTTGTTTATTTATCCACCTCTACCATTTTCCTTTTGGATTTCTTCATTTCTCCTTTCCGACCGCTTCTATATAACATTTTCGGGCAACCTGTGAATCTCGCGACACTTCCCCTATGACATCTCCAACTACAAATTTGAGCTTCATATGGAATGTGGACCTGATTGCTTGGAACAAATTAAGAGATGTCCTACCAATTAAAACATTATAAGTAGAATATGAATCCACAATAAGTAAAGTTACCATCCACATTTTCTAGGCTGGTAGTGCTCCCAAGGACACAGGCAGCTTGACCCACCCTATTGGTTCGACCACTCCTCCTCCAAACCCAAATAGGGTTGTCTCTACTAGCTTGATTTCCATTTCCAACTCCATTTTCAGATATTCTTCGTGAAACGGGACATTAACTGAGCAATCAGGTATCCACCATAGCCTTATCTATGTCAAAGTTGGCTATTGTCATTGTGAGGACCAACGCGTCGTTATGCGGTGTCGATGCCCCTCCATCCTTCATACCAAAAGATATTTCAGAAGGCGCTTTACGCCCTTATATTTAGTATAACCTCATTAGCCCTTCTAGCTGCACTTTTTGTGCCCAATTAGAATCTCCATCAGTCGGCCCCCCAATGATCATGTGTATCATCCCCCTGGTGGGTGGACTAAGCTTAAAGGCAGGGACATCGGGCCTAGCTGCCCTCCCCTGATGCGGTGGACTTCTACCAGACCTAGCCTCTTGCTCTGTTTCTCGCTTCACCCAATTCTGCAACCATCCTTTCCTCACCATTCGCTCGATCTCATCTCTTAGATGGTTGTATTCCTTGGCCGTGTGCCCACAGTCATTGTGGAATTCACAAAATCAATTCATCGGGGCTTAGTGGAAACCGTAGAATAATTCCATGGCCACCGTATAACTCTTTATGCCCTCCTGTGGCCACCAACAATTGCTCTCTTGGTGCCACCAGGGGAGTGTATCTCCTTGGCTCTACTGCCAGGCTGAGCAGACCGGGTCTTCCCTCTGACTCACAAAACTTTTGGGCCCTCATGGGAAGCATATACCCTGTCATTTCTCTTCTGCGGCGCTTCTTCTTGTTTGCCTTTCTCCACTTTCTCCAGATTAACATACTTCTCGGCCCGCGCTAGTAAATCATCAAAGTTTTTAGCGGGTCTCTTTGCGATCGAATTGAATAAATTTCCCTCGTGCAACCCCTGCGACAAAGTACTAGAAAGCAATTCCTGAGTAGCGGATGGGACGTCGAGAGCGGCGGATGTGAATCGTTTCACATACCCCCTCAGTGATTCATGCTCCGCCTACTTTATGCTAGAGAGTGTCGAGTGATAGTGATTTGATGCAAGAATGCAGAGATGAACTCCTCGAATGAGCCAATGGAATCGGCGGGGAGTTGACTAAACCATTGTTGGGTGGATTTGGCCAAAGTAATCAGGAAGACCCGACACTTCACTCCATTAGTGTGCCTATTCAACAAATCCGAATTCTCAAATCTGCACAAGTGCTCCCAAGGATCCATGGTACCATCGTAGTCGTAACTCGATGCTCTAAAGTTAACTGGAAGATCGTCGCCATAACTTCCTCCTTGAATGGAATTCTATTCTTTGTCATGGTCTATCCCGCCATCATCTCCCTCACTTCCCTCTCGCAACCTTCGAGCTCCAACTCTTGTCCTTCCTCACTCATATCCACCAATCTTTCTTCCTTGAGACCCAAACCCTCACTTTGGTTATCATGGCCTCTTTCCTAGCCTAAAAAAGGACATTGACGGCTTCCTGGACCAGGGATGATAGGTGGTCCCCGGTTACGTGACTTTGTCCATTTAAGTTCATTATCGCATTCTTGTTGAGAGAGGGTTTGGCACCACCCAAAGATCGACATTCCTATCATCTCCCACTACGCGGTGTTTTTTCGAGGCCTATCGGAAAACCCTATGAACCTCCTACTTGCTTACCCTTTGAACTAGATTCGACATACTCACGTCTTGCACTAAAATGTTCCCACAAATGGCGCCACTTAAAAAGGCCTCATTTAGAGATCCTTCCAAAATGTTCGACTCGATCTTTATCTAGCTTGCTAAAGACTACCAATAAGAAACCCAGCATTACCATTCCGGCGATCAAGTCAGTTATGAACAAAAAAGTATATGAAAAAGAAAACAGCTTAGATGATGAAAGATGTCTTTTTACCTCACATACCTTCCCCTTTTATAACTTTCTTGCATAGTCCTTGCCTGCCACGTGGCTAATTCGGGTTGGTAGCCGAATTAGTTGTAAGACTGTGTTAGGTTGACCTACAAGAATAGTTACTTTGGTCAGGTTTGCTCTAACAATAGTTACTCCCCATCAAGTCCACCTCCTAACACAATAAATATATGTCAGGTCTACCTTAAAGCGCCATTAATGCTTAGCAGGTCGACTCTGACATCAGTTACCTCTTGTCAGGTTGACCACATCGTGTACTTAACCATGTTTGATTTGCCTCTGCCCTTAATAAATGCTTTTCAGGTCGACCCTGCCATTAGTTATTTTCTGACAGGTCGGCCACTTGTTTTTCTCGCCAAACAGGCTTCTTTCTATTAGATCGACCCACTCTAGCTTAACACTAATTGACCTCTCGAGAGGAGCCCTAGAAATTGAAGCGACTTGAAGCTCCATGACAGGTCTGTCCCTGTAGCGAAATACCCATAGCCAGCGCTTTAACTCTTCTTCCTACCAAGGGCAGGTCTCCACCTCGAGCTAAATGTCCCAGTTCTTTTCCCAAAATCAGGTCGAATCAAGGCGTATACATAATTGCTTATGTGCGCACAATACAAGAAATATATTAGAAAGAAAACGACAAACGGGAAATATTTATGCTTATGTTCTTCAGATATTAGAAAAATTGGTTATTCAAGTTTATTAAGTTATAATTCACACGTATTATAAGACATATTAGAGAGGGAAATCCACAAACTGGGGAAATGTGAATTGTCACCAGCCAGTCTCTTGATGCCTCATACATTAGCAATCTCTTAAGCTCAACCATTGCATTCCTAACACACAAGATAATGGAAGACGTAAAAGGAAATTAAATCGTATTTTCTCATCAAAAGTAGCATCATAATCTACTTATAAAACCTTGTAGTAATCCTAAAACAATAAAGATGATTCTCGTTAGCTATCTATTAGGTGACTAAATAGACTTTTAACAGGGTTTTCTCTTTTCTTCTTCTTTTTAGGATATTGATAAGAAAGGGGACAATAGTTTTTTTAAAACTAAGACCTTACTACTTGTCGTTTTGCACTAAAATAAATAAATATTTGCGAGAATAAATTAAGATCAACCCAAAATCTAACGGTAACACCGGATGCAATAAAGGTCCGATCTAAAATTTGGTATTATTTTCCTAACTTATCATAGCAAGCGGGAAATAGGGAACGTCTTTGCTTTGAAAATTCATTGTCAATCACATTAAAGCATTCAATCAAATCAAAACATAAAACGGAAAAGCACTAGCAAGTAGGCAATTATATGTGAAAAGGAGTGAATGAAACATAAAAACTAATTTAACATAAATCACGCGTTTATTAGGTTTAGTCAGCTCATTGCTAATCAAGCAATTTTAGAAGCAATCAAAGGAAATAAGCGATCCACATTTTGGATTTAGATATCATGCACGATGTTCATTGGTTATCGTTAATGCAGGCAGTGGCGGAGCGTTATCCACGCCAACTCTCTAAATCACCTAAGACGACGATGACCTCGTAATCCTCAGACAAACTGGTGACCACTTGGCGAGTTAAAGATGAATGAGGCTGTAGGGTTAATAAACTTTTTTTAAAAAATTAAAAATAAAACACTTATATATATCGGTTGTTGATAAGAACCGATGCCTAAAGTTGAATTATAAGCCTTTGACACCTAAAGTTTTTGATTTAATTGAAAAATTAAAATAGTTTATAGGCATCCGTTTTTCATCAATAACCGATGCTTAAAGACTTTGTTTTATTTTCAAAATTACCACTACTCCCACTTCAGGCATCAGTTTGCCATGAAAATCGATGTCTATTTGATGAATCTATAGAACTTTTTGTACTAGAGTCTGTAGGTCCCAAAGGGTGTGGTGTAAGGTTTAGGGGGGTTTGAATAAACCTTACCAAATTTAACCTTTTAGTCCTTTTAAAATATTCAACAAAGTTGACTCAAATCAGTTGGGTCCTTGGGGGACAACTAGGTTGGCTTTCTTCAGCAAAGTTACCCACTAAACAGACTCGACTAAGCTGTTGATAGTATGACTTAGCTGCGTCAGCTAACACTTAACTTTTCAGTTAATTTGGTTTTATACCGCAGAAGACTTAACACCCTTTGTTAATTTTAAGCTCATTTTTAACACTTGTTACAAAGCAAAGTTACAAAGCGAGTTCTCGATCTAGAGACAACCTTGATCACACACGGTGGCTTCTCCTGCGACTACCTTCTTCACAAGACAGTTGCCTTGCTACTTGACTCCCTTCAAGTCTTTGGAATTGATCACACAACCTTCCAACAAACTTGAAACTTATGGTTCGACCTTGAACCTCTCTCTGACCTCCTTCAACTTGAGAGTAGACCCCTTTTCGTTCTTTAAACTTTTCCTCTTCAACTGGTTGAAGTAATTTTTCCTTCACATCGTGTGTTGGATCGAGTTTCTTGAGTTTTAGACTTGAGGAATATCTTGATAAGCTTTGAGAATATTGCGAGGTTATGCTTGCTTGAATATTGATTTTTGCTCGTGTAAATCATTACCTTTTCTAAAATGCTTCCTCGGCCTTTTAAAGTGCTCATTTGAAAATTTGTATGTTGAAGAGATAAGCTATTTTCAAATGACACTTCTTGTTCGTTGGCTTGTCTTTTCTTGGCCAGCAGCAATGTGATGTTGACCCTTCCTCATATTAAATGACTCTACAGCTTTACAGGGTCTGACACATACTCCAGTGTTTCCCATTGGTTTATTCCTTTTGCATATTTCTGGGCCAAACACTTTAAGACCTAGCAGCTTGGACTTATTTTTATATCGAGTAATATCCTTAACTTCCTTCCAACGGATCAATGTCAGTTGTCTTGACTTGACTGCTTCCTTTACCCCTTTGACTTGAGTCAACTCCAATCATGGGAATGACTCAACTGTCACTTCAACTGTTAGACTTGGCTTCTTTGACTGACTTGACTGACACTTCCTCATTCTTCACATAGTTGTTCCTCAGTTGGCTCTCCTTCAGTCGAATCCTTGTCTTCCATGTTGGCCTTACTCAGCTGACACACATCGGAGTCTTCACTCTAGTCTGCAGTTGACTTCTTGCATTCTTTGACATAGTGACTTCATTCAACTCTTTTAGCCCTATCTATTACAACATGGAAATACAAGGAAAATGGGGTGTCAACTTCCTAGTCTAAATTGTACATGGTATCATCAAAATCTTACAAATAAATTTCCTAACAATTTCCCATTTTTTATGATGCCAAAACTTAAATAAATAAACAAAGAAAACACAAGCGGTGCAAATAACAAAAGAATGTATGCTTTGAATATGTCAATGTTATTGATCATAGCATTCTTGTCCTTTACAAAGCTGTATACAACAATATACTCTATACTTACATTGAAAATACAACATGTATCAAAGCAAACTTACAAAGAATGTATCGAGCTAACAGGTAACTTACAAAGTACTTATAGTGTGCATTTACAAAGTAAAATACATAAAGGGTTGCGGTGAGTCTTCAATGCCTTGCTTGCTTCCTTTTTCTCTTTTCATCTTGACTCTCCTTCCGCCTCATCGCTCTCCTTCTCTTCCTTTCTTCTTCATCTCTCTTTTTCTTCTCATAGGCACGTCTTGCAGCAGGGTCATCCCTACGCTACCTTTCCTTCCATTCTCGCGTGGCCCTTTCATTCTCGGCTTCTTTCCTCCTCACAGCTTCTTCATTCTTGCGTTGGACTTCCAAATTTGCAAGATGGTCATATCCAGCCTAGTATGTGATACCTTTCTTTTGCGGATCAATATACTTGATGTCATATGGTTTTGGCTGCGGTCGAGAGCTTCTGCCTCTTCAACTATCACCTGATCTTCCCCTACCTCTTCCCGACTCAGCTCCTCTGGGAGTGTGTTGTACTGGTGCTTTTCCTTTTCCAATTGAGTGACTGCTGGAACTCTGTTGCACATCAGCTAGGTTGCACACATCGAGACCCTTCTCTCAGTACATATCCCAGGCTTGCGGTAGAGTCGTGTCGCTGAAGTAGCCTTCTGCCTCTAGAGTTTGAAACTCCTCTAGGGATCTGGGCTTAGACCCATCATCAGGCATATCAATGTCTCTTGGGGGCTAAATCGCAGGGAAATCCTTTCCTGCTGGAGGACCATCATATTACGTCTTTATAATCTGGAAACGCGCAGAATGCTTTGCAGCCACCTTTTCGAACTCAGTTTCGATGGCTTTCCTTGATTCTTTCACTGCCAACTTAGCTTTATGTTCCACTGATAGCTCTTTTGGTAGCTTGCCGAGAAGTGAAGCTGTAATCTCTCCTTGTTGAGGAGTCTGGGCATACATAAGCTTCAACGGGGGGATTTTCGAGCTTCCTTCCCCTTTAGCTGGTACTTCCTTCTTCTCCACCTTATGAATTCCTTCCTTTAGTTCCCTCATAACCTCATATTTCCCCTTTTTGGCATCATCACCAAAAGATAGGGTCGGGCAGGAGAACATCCACTTAACATGAAGTCGAGTCGGATATTGGTTGCATCATGTTTTGCATCCGGCTTGGAGTAGGTTGTACGAAATTCGGACCACATATCCTTTGACTCTTTTGCCATTAACTTCATTTGTTTGGAGAACATCGAGCAGCCGACTCATAGTAGTCTCCAATCTTACAACCTCGTTCTTATGTTGCGGCTTGAGCAACTCCATATTCGACTTATGAGATTCCTCAATTCTCACCATGTATTCTTCTTTTGTCTTGAAATTGAATGTTGTCCGCACTCCAGACTAATAATTCTGCAAATAAGGACATGATGTAACATACTTGTTCTCTTCGCATAGCCGTAGTCTGTGCAGCCCATTCGCGAATTCGTAGAACAACTCCATGATTGTCTCTGTTGATGTTTGCATCTTTGTTGTCTAACCTTAAGTCCAATGATGCTAAGCCATGCTCCATATTATCGATCTCAACACATATGGCTTTAAACGCCTTTCGGAAGTCGCTAACAAAGCAGACTCATCCTCAGGCCAAAATGCATCAAAATTCAACCCTATAGGCACTATCGTTGATTCAGCTAGGACACCAGGCTCTACTTGGACAGTATACTTGGCTTGTCTCTAGCAGTTTCGGCATCAAGGGGTGGCAACTCAACTTCAAAGGCGAACATGTCTACAAACATGTCATCTGGGACGAGAGGGATTCCCGCAGGTCCAACTTGTGGAGCCTTTCCCTTCTCCTTTTGACTTGAGTCAGATTGACTTGCCTTAGCTGTACCAGCTTCAACATCATTGGGAGCAGCTGTCTTAGCTTGCTCGGATGTCGGTTTCGAGCTAGAGTTTTGTGTTAACTGCTCGGTGATTAACCTCATTGCCTTATGACTTCCTCGGTATCAATGGGTCTTTCCTTTTGAGTCGTCTTGTCCTCTGCTGATTTATCAGCGTCATCGTAGTGTGTTGTAGCCATGGGGGTTGGCTCATCAACAAACACAAACCTCATCGGAGCAGTTTTGTCACTCCGAAAGTCTTGAGTATCCTCAGCTTTGTCCTTCGAAGAATCTTCAATGGGAGTGGACTCAGCTTCATTGTCGGATTCCAGGAATTTTATATCAATGTTTTCCTGGGAATCACTAAGAGCGCTAATTTTATATTTTTCATCCGCCGTATCTATATGAGGAATTTGATCTTTTTCAACTTCTTTACATAAGGAAGTCTCAACCTTCTTTAGGCCTTCAATACCCTTAGCGGTCTCAACCGCTGGAGAGCCTTCAACATCCCTATGTGCACTCTCAACTGCAGTAGGGTCTTGGACAGTTCTCCCCGCAACAGACTCATCTGCCTTAGGGTCTTCAGTGTCATCCGTCGGAGTCTCAATTCCTAGGATTTCACTTGCAGGACCTGGAGTCTCAACGCACATGTTCTCCATTCCATCCTTTGCCTTGGCTGCATTAGCAGCGTCATCGACCTTCAGTGCAGAAGAAGTTTCAGCTGAGACAGTCTCAGCCATCCAAGCTTCGTCAACTTCACTCTATTGTTCCATTGATTTCTCACCTTCGCCTCCTTTATCCATAGTTTGGTTTCCCACTGTGTCTTCTGGCCTAGCTGTTGTGGAGAGCTTCCCCCGCAGCTGGCGCACCAGCTAAGTTAACGGTTATGGGGTTACCCTGCTCCTGAGACTCGACTATTTTTCTTTTTGAGTAATCAGCCATGGGGGCAGGTATCTCAACACTTACAGAAGTTGTCTTGGGTAGGGTGTCCGCTACATCTCCTTCCGTAGCTTCATCCCCAATCCCCTGAGAACCATTCTCGGAATGCACAGGGGATGTGGTGGCAGCAATATCAACAGCTATCTTCTGCACCACATCCAGGGGGTTAGATCAAGGAGAGAGTTGAGAAGACTCTCCTAGACCCTCTTGCGTTTGTTGCTCATGCATGGCTTTTGATTCCTTGATGGCTTGTTTGAATATGGCCTTCTCATTTACCGCTACAACAGGATCAATCTTCTCAAGTCATTTGTTGTCGGTCGAGTCCATGTGATGCTCATGACTTCGAGTGAACATGCACATTTTTTACTTTTCAAGCGCTTTGGCCTTCTCCAAAGCCTTTTCCTTCTCATCTACCTTGATGGCACGGAGGGCTTCCATACATAAATCTTCATTGAGAGCAAAGCGGACAGAGATGTTCCCCAAGAAGCTCAAAAGCTCATCTTCTTCTTCAATATATTCAGGTGCTCAAATTCTTTGTCGAGAATAGTCCGACTTCCCGATTTCTTGATCCCTTAGTCTCTGTTGAATACCATGATATACAAGAGATAGCATAATGACATCGTCATCATCTATTTCTTCCTAAATTGTAGAGTGGAGCATGCTCCTCCTCGGTTCATTTATATCATCGAGGAGTGGACGGCTCTCTCTTGGGCAACTCGGTTGTCTCGGCTCCGCTTTTGAGCAGTGTATCTCGGGCGGTTGGGTCTTCTACACTCATTGATCGACATCAACAGTCTTTGGGGCATCCTTGGTGGTCGTGCATCTCCACCATCCTTCTCTAGATCGCTCTTCTTGAGCATTAGCAGTGTCTTCGGGCTTCTCTGCAGGCCGAGTGGCGGACTCGGCTTTCTCAAGATCGACTTCCTAACAAGTCTTCTTCTCTCTAGGTCTTGACAAGAGGAACAACATCCTCTTTGAGTTGTTTCTTCCGTGGTGGCTTCTAGCTCCACCATCTTTATCTTTTTGGTGGCTTATGGGCACAATGCTGTGCATTTCTTCTTCACGACCAGGAGAAGGTGTAGATGTATCTTTCTTAGCCTCGGCTACTAGGACAGTGCGTTGGATTGATTTCTTTGGCGGAGTGCTTGGGGTTCAGCAGGGCGGGAGCCTTCTTGGACTTGGCTGCAGGGGAGGTGTTGTTGCTTAGTGCCGCAGCTCTCATCTTTTGAATAGCCTTGGGAGAGAGAGTGGTGTTCGCCAAAAATATTTTGGTTCATACAACTGCAAGTGTACAGTGTAGTTTATAGGATAATGGCAAGCAAGGTCGTATTCCTCAAGGATTGATATTCAAAACACTTAGGCTATAATAACATCGTATTCTAATTTTATTTAAGCTAAGAAAAATCAAGTTATTTAAACTAAAAAAATCGAAAAAAACTAAAAATAAATTTTGAATCCCACAAGTATTTTTACCATCTATAGGAGCAATCTTAGGCACATAATCTCAACATGTTTCTTCAATATTAATTGCAAATAAAGTTTTAAAAACCAATTCATGCAATTCTATGGGTTCAATTCCTAAGATAGTCTATTCCTCCTCTGGGCGATAAATAAACAATTGATTAATAACAATTGTAGGTCTCGACTCATTACAATTATTACTATCTCCCAAAAGATCTATGAATTGAATGACTCCCCACAAACAGTTGTAGTCTCCCAACTCGTTACATCTATTTATGTATGAATTCGATTTAAAGTCTTTGTTAGAACTCATCGTCTAAATTTTGCACTAACAAATATGACATGCAAATTATTAGCCAAATAAAAAGCAATTATAAATAAGCACTCGAATTCATAAGATAGAAAGCATAAATTAATTAAGAAAAAAATAATCATATTTAATATAAATCCCGAGTTTCAATTATGCCCCTAAGATTCGAAAGATATGCCAAACATTGATTATAAACTCATAGACAAATTCGAATCAATATTAAGACATCGTTTAAGCACAGACAAGAGTTCTTAGACATAGAAAGAAAACCCCTTCTTGTCGATGGATTGGATTCCTTCCAAGCCCTCGAAGCTCTTGTGCTCCGTAGATGCGAAAGCCTTGTGGTGTTCTTCACGATCTAGCCTTTTGCTCTCAGAAGCTCTTCGAGTCCTTCATTCCTGTGTTATTTGATGTGTTTTCTCTGTATGAAGTAATGTATTTTCGTGCAAGCTTGGGTCCCTTTTTATAGATGCTTGGAGAGATCACTTGTAGTGTTGGAACGAGAAGCAAACTCTGAAAAACGCTTCAAAACATAGTCCCACACGGCCGTGTGGTGTGTTCTTCAGACCACCTTCGCACAACCGTGTGAGATTACATGGCCAGGTGGTACAATGCCATCCCTTTCCCACATGGCCGTGTGACTTCATACGGTCCGGCCGTGTGGGCCTGATTCTGTCCTCTATTTTTGCCCTCTTCACACGGTTATGTGGTTTCATACCGGCATTTCCACACGGCCGTGTGACACCACACGGTCCGACTGTGTGAAGTGTTTTTGTCCACTTTCTTCGTTGTTTTGATCTCCTCTTCTTATTCGTCAATCTTAGCTGGGCATTCTGACTGATATTTCTTCATTTTAAGCTCTGTTTCCTGCAAGAATTACAATAATACGCAGTATCATGCCCTTTTAAGGAAACCAAGTAAAAATATATTAAATATCCGTGCAAATTCATTAAATATATATAATTTTAAGCTCCAAAATGCACGTATATTTTACACGCATCAGCTGGAGCGGTTGCAGTTGTGTCTTCAGCAGGGTCAGCTGACTCACCCTCACTCGTGTTAGCTTTCCTTGCATGGGCCTTCCTATGAGCTCCAAAAAGGTTTGCCTTGAACATCTTCTTGTTCACATGGTATGGATTTCCATGGCGCATGGCAATTCCTTTCACTTCCATCAAATGGTCAATCACTGGGCCATGCCCCAATGAACATCTAAATGTTCCATCCTTCTTGATGGTCATGTTGATCACATATTGTGATTCGGATGAAAACAAACTCAGTTGATTGATCTTCTTCTTCTCTAAGATCGCAGCCATTACCACCAGCTTAGTACGGGATAGCTGGTTGAAGCTTCCAAACTTTATGTCAATACATTTGGACACGATGTCCATCAGCTTGTGGTAATCTTCTTTGATCAACTCCTTCTTGGCTATATAGACAACCTTCACATCTAACTCGGGCTTGGCTATCTCTTTCCAAGACGCAGCAATGTTGACATCCTTCTCGATGATCTCTTTCAGCCCATCAGTAGGAAACTTGCAATGTTCAGCAAGGTCCGTAGCAAGTGCTCTTGATAGCTCGCAATGATAGATGAGTGAATCTCATCATCGTGCACTTCTGCGTTGACATAGAACATAGCGACCTATTTTAACTACGTGTAAAAAAACTCCATAGTGAGAAAGTCCTTGGACTAGACTTCTCGAGTTTCTCGGTGATTTTCTTCACAGGGCTTCATCAAGACCTACTCAAAGATACCCTTGAAGTCTCATGTGAATCCAGGAGTGGATCTTCTCGAACATCTTCACGAAATCATATATAGCTTCCATTTTTTATGAAGATAAACGGTTAAAGAACCATAAAATCTCGATTTTGAAAAGTAGGGTTTTGAACTTTTACAAAGAGTATTTCTTGCTTGTTGAAGACAGAGAGAGTTTTTGTGAGGAGAGAGAAACATGTTTTTTTGGCTTATATCGCACTTGAAAGGAAGGTTTTGGAATTTGAAAAACTTGATCAAATTTCCCCGCATTAAATGCACCAACATTTATATCCAATCATAAGCTTAACCGTGCAACTTTAGTTCTGACAACCATAATTATGCTGACATCATCCTTAAAAGCATTCCCGCTCGTATAAAACGACTGCGTTTTTGTCACTTAGCTCATAAATAACTCAGCTATCATTCAAAAGTGACTCAACTCTGCTTCTTTCTAGGCTGTTTCACTTGGCTGAATTATGAAACTTGTTTATTCCCTCTTCTATTGTCTTTGTTGATTGAGTCTTCTGGGTGTTCTAACTCAGCTCAATTAACCCTAGCTCATTCTTAAGCTCTTCAAATCTCGATTCACATAAGGGCTTTGTGAATATGTCAGCTAACTGCTTATCAGTTGAGATGTATTCCAAGGTGGTGTCTTTCTTTTCAACATGATCTCTTATAAAATGATATCTGATATCAATGTGCTTTGTTCATGAGTGCAACACTGGATTCTGAGTGATTGCAATAGCACTAGTGTTATCACACATAATTGGAATCTCTCTTTCATCTATATCATAGTCTCTCAATGTTGTCTCATCCGAGAACTTGGGCTTGATTTGCCCGCAACTATGTACTCGCTTATCTGTGGATGTAGCTATTGAATTTTGTTTCTTCTTTGAACCAAGAAACTAATCTCTTTCCAAGCATTTGACATGTACCTGATATGCTCTTCATGTCTACTCTACATCCAATATAATCTTAGTCTGAGTATCCTACCAGCTTGAATCCTCCTTCCTTTGGATACCATAAGCCAACTTCTTGGCATCCCTTCAAATACCTTAGGATTCTCTTAGTTGCAGTCATGTGACTCTCTTTTGGTGCAGATTGAAATCTAGCACATACACCTACAGCAAAGGTGATGTCTGGCCTGCTTGCTGTTAAATAGAGCAAAGATCCAATGAGGGCTCTATATCTAGTTTGATCAACAACCTTGCCATCTGTATCCATGTCCATCTTCACTGATGTATTCATAGGAATCTTCACTGAAGACTTCTCTTCCATACCAAATTTCTTCATTAAATCTCTGGTATACTTGGTTTGGCTTATGAAGGTTCCATCCTTCAATTGCTTAACTTGAAGTCCTAAGAAGAAAGTCAGTTCTCCCATCATGCTCATCTCAAATATGCCTTGCATGAGGTTTGAGAACTTGTCACACAGCTCTTTGTTTGTGGATCGAAAGATGATGTCATCCACATATATTTGAACAAACAGTATACTCTCTCCATCTTGAATTCTGAAGAGTGTTCTATCAAATTTGCCTTTAGTGAATCTATTGTCATTAGAAACTGAGACAATGTATCATACCATGCTTTTAGTGCTTGTTTCAATCTGTACAATGCCTTCTTGAGCTTGTAGACTTTATCTCCAATAGTTTTCTGCATAAAACCTGGAGGTTGTTCAACATAGACTTCTTCCTCTAACAAACCATTCAGAAATGCACTCTTCACATCCATTTGATATACAATGAAGTTCTTATGTGCAGCATAAGCAAGAAACATCATTATTGCTTCTAATCTGGCTACAGGAGCAAAGGTTTCATCAAAATCTATACCTTCCTCTTGGAAATACCCTTTGGCTATCAATCTTGCTTTGTTTCTGACTACAGATCCTTCCTCATTTATCTTGTTTCTGAATACTCACTTAGTACCAATTACATTTTGGTGGATTGTCCTTTGAACTAATTCCCATACTTTATTTCTCTCAAACTGATTCAACTCTTCTTCCATGGCATGAATCCAATGCGTGTCTTCCAATGCGTGAGACACATCTTTAGGCTCTACTTGGGAAATAAAACAAGTGAACATTGCTTCATGTTGTGCTCTGGATCTGGTTCTCATGCCATCTCTAACATCTCCAATGATTAACTCCGGTGGATGGTCTCTCGCCACCTCACATCGAGTTGAGTAAGTCATTGGATTCACCGTCTTGTAGCTAAGTTGTCTTGAACAGACTTTTTCTCAAATCATTCAGTGCAGAGACCTTCCAGTTTGTCTTTGAGATTGATTATCTCATCATCATTAGGGTTCAAGATTACTCATACGCTTCAACATAAGGACTCTTCGCATATTTGGTTGATTCGCTTCTCCTAACTCATCAATGTCTTCTCCATTTACATTTGGCTCATCAAACACCACATGGGTAGACTCTTTAGTGACCATAGTCCTCTTGTTTAGCACTCTATAGGCTTTACTCTCAGCTGAGTATCCCAAAAAGATACCTTCATTAGCTTTAGCATCAAAAGCCTTCAAATTGTCCTTGCCATTGTTGTGGATGAAGCACTTACTTCCAAATATCTTGAAATATCCAACATTTGGCTTTCTCCCTGTCCAAATCTCATAGGCAGTCTTGGTTAATTGCCTGTTTATCATGCATTTATTATGAGTATAGCATGTTGTATTTATGTTTATGGCTTCAGCCCAAAATCTCTTAGGCAATCCAGCTTCAACTAACATTGTCCTTGCAGCTTCCTTGAGAGTTCTGTTTCTTTTTTCAGCTACTCCATTCTGTTTGTGGAGTCCTTGTCTTGATAACTCATGAAAATACCATTTTCAACACAATCGAGTTATGATCCCATTGACAAACTCGGTTCCCTGTCGAGATCTTATCTTTATAATGGTTTGGCTCTTCTCATTTTGAACTCTTCTCATCACCGAGGCAACTTTTGCGGTGTTTTTTTTTTTTACACATGAAAATTGTCCATGTATATCTTGAATAGTCATCCACCACTACTAAAGTGTATTTCTTTCCATCGATGCTAGTCAAGCTCAACAGGACCAAATACATCCATATCACAGATGCAATATCCTTGTTGAAGAAGGATGGGCTTATCCTTGAATGATGATTTAATTTGCTTTCCCATCGGCATGCATCGCATATACTTTTTTTTTTTTTCTTGTACATCGAGTCAGCAATCCTTCCACAGGATGAATCCTTGCAAGCTTATTGATTGTCTTGAAATTCGGTGACTCATCTTCTTATGCCACAGCCAATTTGGATTGATTTGTACTCTTTGCTAGCAGACATGTACTTGGTAGCAAGAGACCAATCAACTACATACATATTATTTTGCCTTGTTCCTTGCAAAAGACTATCTCATTAGATTCAGCATCCGTGATCGGCATATCCCCATATTGTATCCCATATTGTAGCCTTTGTCACGAGTTGGTCGATGCTTAATGAGGTTGAAGTTGAGGCGTTCAACATATGCAACATTTGTGATCTCTAGTCCATTCTTCCCGATAGATCATATGCCTTTGATCTCCCCACGAGCTTCATTTCCTCCAAATATAAATTTTGCACATTTGATCTCCTTGAATCTTGACATATTTTCGTTATTCCCTGTCGTATGTCCGAGGCCACTATCCATGTACCAGGTTCCTTGGCTTTCGGTTGTTCCTTGAACCCGCAATCAAGGAAATCGTTTTTAGGTATCCATACTTACATGGGTCCTAGGGGGTTAGTCTTTATAAGATTCTCCAACCAACCTACTGACCGGATGATCGACTCTAAAAGGTTGCCATCTATCGCATTACCATAATCATAATGCACATTAGCAAATTGCTTGGGGATTTTAGGATCATACTGTTTGTCTCTTTTATCTATTTGCTGTGTGTTTGTTTTAGCAACTACTTTCTTGGGGTAGTTGGGGAATTTCAGGTGTTGTGTCAGTGCATAAGTGTGCGATAATAGCTCTTTTGCCTCGGGAATGACCTTTCTTGAGGTTGAGGTCTTTGCAATTTTGGCTTGTATCCCATAGGTCTTTGGTGATATTTCACATGATTATTCCAACTTGACTTTGTTTGGATAGTTTCTACCATTCCCATCATATGTATTTCTTTGATGAAATCTCACGGGGCTTTTGGTAGCTATGTTTGGCTTTTCTTGAGTATTTTTCGTTAGAGTCCTGCTAATGGACTTTTCTGGATTTCTTCTCAGTTGTCCTCTCAGCATACTCTACTGGCTTCTTTCCTTTACCTTTATATCCAAGGCCAGTTTGATTGTGATTGTGTTTTGGTGTGGTTGTTGCAGCAATATATGGTGTTTTGGGCTTTTGGATTCCCTCATTACTTGAGAATCCTTTTTTCCAAAATCACTCTGGGAGCTTGACTATGCACAAAGGGATTGAATCATATACATGACTTATATCCACACTATTTTTGACTCATAATAAGTTCATCCAATGATTTTGATGCTTTTGTAAATGAGGCAATCACATTTTTAAGATCTTTTTCTCTTTTCTCAGTAGCAGCTAACTCTGCTATGATCTTAGCATTTTCGACCTTGACTTAGTGTTCTCATCACCTATGTAACTCGAGTAGTCGACTCTTTTAGTCATTTTGTGAGTTTTGGCTTTTAAGCTGGCTGTTCTCCTCATTCAAAAGTGTGTGTGAGATTTTATTGTGCTCAAAATCTTTCATCATTTTGCCTAATGAATCATAAAAATATGTGGGTGATGAAGTGTGTGTATCACAGTTACTCTCACTTGAATCAGAATGTGATTAGTTAGAGTGTACCTCATCTTCTTGATCTTGTCTTTAGCCATGAGACAGATCAAAGTCTCTTCCTCAGTATCACTTGAGTAGTCAGCTTTACTGTTGTCGGAGTTTGTTGCTTCTTTGCGCTTGGCTGGCTCAGCAGTCTCAGCAGCTAACATAACTTTCTTCTTTTCTCGTCTTCTTTCCCTGAGGACTCTTCTTTCTTTCTCATTTCCGTATTTGTTGTGGTTGATAGGAACGATCCAACGATAAAAGTGTCCTGGTTTATGCAATTCCAACACACGGGTTTTCGGACTCGATCGGCTCTCGGCTCTTTGATTATCACTCTCTAAAAGTCGGCTCTTTGATGTTCGACTCTCTTGGGTGGTCTGTCCTCTCCTTGGTTTTGAAGTTCTTTGAATGTCTCTATAGGTTTCACCCTTGTTTCTTTTATAGTTCGTGTTAAAAGAACTTGTTGAATCTTTTTACCATGAGAGCAATTTCCTCCTGGTCAATGGTCTCATTTGGCTCATCTTTCTTCCCTTCACTGGCCAACAATGCAGCTGTCTTGGGCACAACTGTTTCCTCCTGATTTTTCCTTCTCAGCTCAAATTTGTAGGCTTTGAGGTCTGAGAATAACTCATGATTCGATGTTCTTGAGAGGTCCATTGAGTGGCTCAGGGCCATGACCTTCATTTCCCATTCAGCTTGGAGGGCTCTTAGTATCTTCATGCACATCTCCTTCTCGAGTGTACTTTTTCCCAAGAAGCGAAAGTTCATTCGTTATCTCTGTGAATGCGGCATCCGGCTAATCCGATTTTCACGCAAGCATTTTAAAATTTTCAAATTTTTGAACAAAGAACTTGATTAGTTTACTCTCTTTGTCATTACGATCCTTCACAAATCAGGGTTAGCTTATCCCGATTTCTTTGGGTGATTTGCATGACTTGATTTTGTTGAACATATCCTTTTCCAACGTCTTGTAGAGAATATCCTTGGCCACATTGTCCAGGTTGTATCTCTTTCTATCTTCATTAGTCCATTCACTTGCAAGGTTTTTGAACCATAGTTGGTCTAGCCTATGCTGGTGTAGCATCATCTTCTTCAGCTGGAGGTGTTCTTCTTACAACAATATTAGCCTTCATTATTTGCAGTGGCCCATCTTCTATCACTAGCCACATTTCTTCGTGTAAAAGGTGATAGGTGAGCACGCATGCGAATCTTCCAAAGAATCAAACTCTTCCACGGTAAACATAGGAATACGAGTTAGATTTGCTTCCATGATAATAACTTTACTTTAAAAATGAAAGACTTTGAAAACACAAGTGTTAAACTTTTTGAAAAAAGATTGAGATCTAGTTCTGTAACCAGTGCGGAAGGCTCAATGAACCAACCGCTCTGATACCACTTATAGGTCCCAGGGTGTGGTGATATAAGGTTTAGAAGGGTGGGGGTGGGTTGAATAAACCTTACCAAATTTTAACTTTTTAGTCCTTTTAAAATATTCAAGCGAGTTGACTCAAATCGATTGGGTCCTTGGGGGACACTAGGTTAGCTTTCTTGAAAAAAGTTACCCACTTAGACTCAATTGAGTAATTAATAGTATAACTTAGATCGTCGGCTAACACTTAACTTTTGATTGATTTGGTTTTATACATGGAAGTCTTAACACCCTTTGTTAATTTTAAGCTCATTTTTAACACTTATTTTTAGCACTTGTTATTATCGGTTGGATAGCAATATAACTTATCGACGATGATATAAAAATATAAGCAAGAAAGTAAATCTGAAAATAAATGACACAAGCGAATTTATAGTGGTTCGAGGATGGGGAAATTCCTATAATCCACTCTTCTCCAACGGAGGAATCCACTAAGTAACGGATCAATTTACAAAGCGAGTTCTCGATCAGAGAGCGGCTTTGATAACACGGTGGCTTTTCTGCGACTCGCTTCTTCTTCACAAGACAACTAGTTGCCTTGCTACTTGACTCCCTAAAAGTCTTTGGAATTGATCACACTGACCTTCCAACAAACTTGAAACTTCTCGTTCGACCTTGAACCTCTCTCTGCAGCTCCTTCAACTTGGAGAGTAGACCCCTTTTAGTTTTTTTACGGATATATTTTGAGTAAAAAATAATACTTTTAAAAGGGTACTAGTAATACTTTTCATGGGAGAAACTAATAAATTTTCAAGGGTCTACTAATATAAATTTTGCTACTTTAAAAATGTATACTTCTTAGAGTAAAAATGATACTTTGTTTAATAATAAGTAATACATTTCGAGTCTAAAGTAATACTATGTCACCACCTAATATTACAAAAATATATATCAGGTCCTAGCGATACCATGTCAGGCCCTAAAAATTAGAAAAATTAACACCGCTTAAATGTGTACTTTCCAAAGTAAAAGTAATACATTTCGAGAAAAAAAAGTAATATTTTTTAATTATAATGAATAACACATGTTAGCCTAATAATTACAAAATTGCCACCGCCCTTTTGGATTAGGTCATGGATCAGGCGCGACCCGTCTTAAAAAAAGGATCGGTAGGATTGATATACGAGTTTTTTAAAAAAAAAAATCGACAACTAATCACATACTCATTTCTTACTCGAAATATTCAATTTGTATAGAACATGTGTCAGTATATGCATGATGACTTCATATACTTGGTAAGTGAATAATTTTGAATTCCTTATATATATATATATATATATATATAATATTCAAGTTTTATACAACACGTGTATGCAGATAAATGGAGGCCTCATATCTTTGGTAAGTGAAGGATTTTAACTTTCTTATACATTTGTTCCCAACCTTTCTCATATTCCTATAAAAACCCACACCTTTCTCCTACAATTTCATCATCGGACAATTATATTAACAAAAAAATATTTCGAAATCATGTCTAGCCCATATTTGTTAATACTTGTGCTTTTTGCATCAATTCAAGCTATCCCATCTATTGCCAATGACAATTTTGGGTTAGGGCAAGAGTTACGCAAGCACAAGCCACATCATCCACCTACTGGTGCACCTACACCATCACCTGCGCATAAACATAAGCCACATCCACCAATTTCTCACTTAGACGAGGAACTTAAGCACAAGCCACATCATCATGCACCAGCACCATCGCCTAAGCAAAGACCATTGGTGGAAGCTTCTGACGTGACAGAGGTGGAAGAACTCAAGCATAAAATTAACCACAAGCATTCCCATGCACCATCGCATGCACCCAAAGCTGCGAACACATTCTAGATTCGATTTTTCTGAGTGTTCTTGATAAAATTAAGTGTAGCAGTTTAATAAAAATTTAATAAATTCAGCTACTTAATTGTCATTGGGCTATTACTACAAACCTTTAGTGTGACAAAAGAATTTGTACCAAGAATTATCCTGGTCATGTTGAATAAGAGTATTGCAAATTTGCCGGACTTTTTGTCTAATGTTTGAAATATTTCAGGTTTTTACCATCATGGACTCATTAAACTTATTAATTCAACAGTCATATTTTATTACTAACAGCCACAGGAGACATTTTGGTGGTAAAATTAGAATACTGGTTTGAGCAGGATTTTCTTGAATATGCGCGGACTTATTAGCGAGTAAACTCTGTGTGCTGCATAGCTCAGTGAATCAAAATTGAACTTTTGAATACTACAAGGCAATTATGATTTCCAAATAAATTTTGGCTTATAATTTTTCTTCTTTACGTGTCGGCTCTGTTCGTGGAAGGAGTTGACATGATTTTGCGCATCAGCAAAAAGATGTATAGTATCCGTAGATGTAATTTAGCCATTTTTCATTTCAGGGGCTGGAAACTATGTAATTTAACTTCCTCACCCCTCAAGTTCTGTATTTACTGGAAATGTTTTAGGCCTCAAATAAGACTGGCACAGTTAAAACACTCTATTGGGCTACAATAAATGGACAAACATGTTTCTTCGTCTTCTAAGTGGAAGAATTTAGACATTTGGTCCTCACTTTTAGGGTTTTCTAAAATTAGTCTGGAAAAATTAGATGAACTTAGACATTTGGTCTGGTCAATGCCTATAGCAGATCAACGTGACCACTTGTAATGTGGAATTTTTGTTTTATAAACCATACACCATATATTAATGCAAATGACATTTCTTAGACCATATTGGCATTGTTGTTTTACTCAATTAGCCTATCAACATATACAATACCGGATGGGATCTCTATTCAAAAGCGTGTTTCATCTCCTATTTATTTGTGTGGATGATTGACACGTGTATTACACTTACCATATTAGAACCCGGAATTTATGCTTGATTTATGCTTGAAAATAAACATGGTAAGTGTAATACACGTGTCAATCATCCACACTTGGTTGGAATAGGAGATGGCTGTGATTTTGGAATAAGATCCCATCCAATACAATACATATTCAAATATCCAGTGCGGATCCAGGAATTTTTAAGAAAGGGAGAGTTATAAATTACATCAAAAACAATTAGTGTAAGGCACATTTTTTTAATAACCTAATTACTAATACATAGCTATTTGAAATAAATGATAAATAGTTGGGGGAAAGAAAAAACTATAAAAAATTACACACATTTTTTAAAGATGCACATTTTTTTAACCTAATTGAATATAAATTTTAAAGATTAATAACAAGGAGTAAAAAAAGGAGGAGAAAAGGTTGTGGGGCGGTGCCATTGGGAATGTAGATCCGTCTTTGCAAATCAATCCTATATACTAAAAAGAAAAAGCCGCCACATGTCATCACCTCCACAATTTGGTACATGTGTCAACACCTTATTCTTCAAAATTCACATGTCACCTTCATATTTAGCCACGTGTCAAACCATGTCAAGACATTATTCTTCCAATTATAAATTGATTTCCTATCAATTTATCATCAACTTATTAATTAAATTTATGTATTTCCGTATATATCTATTGACTCTGTTGATTTTTCTTATAACGTATTAATTAATTTTCCATATATAACTATTGACTCAATTGATTTTATCAAAATTTAATCCAATCAAATATCGATGTATTAATTAAATATTTGTATTGCCATATATAATGATCGACTCAATTCATTTACGTATAACGTATTAATTAATTTTCCGTATATAACTATTGACTCAATTGATTTTTCGTATATTTGGATAAATTGATTTTTTGGCTTCTAATTATGAGCTGATTTTCTTTCCTAAAAGACCACAAAAGGCAATCGAAAAATTGAATTAATTTTGACCGCATGCAAATTAATTGGCAAAAGTAATTTTTAATCCAATAATATATATAATATATCTATGTATATCCAAGCAAGTTTAATCCACTAAATATTTAATCGACAAACCATATATTTTATATACGAGTTATGAAAAAAAAATTAATATATTTATATATATGTATGAATATCAGGGAAGTTTAATCCAATCAATATTTAATCGGCAAATCATATATTTTATATATGAGTTTTAAAAAAGATATTTAATATATTTGTCTAATATGTATGTAGCTTTCAAATTTATTTTTTATAATCATTAGTTTAGGTCTCTTCTAACTATCACAAACAAAATTGAGACACTAAAATTTTATCTTTTGGACAAATCCGTGTAACACACGGGTGTTTTTCTAGTATCATTATATTCTAATGTACAATTTATTAACGCCCTTAACCATGACCTTGAAGTGGAGGAACCAATTTGGAGAATGAGTACCCAGAGGAGGTGATCTTTCTGGGTGGGGCCCGAGGTTCGGACCGATGACGCTCTTCACTTTGGCGTTGCTTTTCTGTTGGTAGAGGAAATGAATCTTTCTTTCGAGTGTTAAGACATATTTTCCTCTAAAAGATGTTCATAGTAAGCATGATGATCACCAAGAGAAATAGTGGTGGGAAGGATAAACAAACCAGGATATAATAAAAAGAGGGGTGGTGCTATTTGCACCCAAATATTTGATTAAAATACCCTCTCCCAATATTTACAAAAATGCCATGAGTTAAAAATGACTATGATACCCTTAATAACATAAAACATTGTAAATACAACCTTAAATCTCTAAATAAACCCCCTAATTTTTAAACTTATATTATTCTTCCTTACACCATTTCTCATTATTTCTCTCTATACAAAATCTTCCAAAAAAATTTCAAACCCTATTTTTTCACCAACTACATTATCGCAAATATGGACCCGATGAATTCATCGACACCAATAATTTAAGAATTTTAATACTATATTGCTTTAAGTATCATACTTTTCCTATTTTTCATGTTTGTTGGGCTTTGGTCCAAAGATCCTACACCGCAATGGATTTTAAAAGAGGCATGAGACGCGGCTCGCAATTCGAACTCGTGAGTGCTAGATTGCAAAGTTAAAGGAGAGCTTAAAGGACTTGATATGGACTACCTATACAAACATATGCATCTTCTTTTTCGGTGCTCATTATAAAGAAACTCTAAGGGTAAGTGGGCTTGGCCTGGAGTAGACATGGGATGGGTGACCTCCTGGAAGCAATTTTCGGGGCGCGTGAGTGAGGACAGAGCATGCTAGAAAAGACTCATGGTTGTTTGTGGGGACAGTCATCAACCCAAGAAAAGCGCTTGAGGTCCAACAGCGGTAACAGAGCAATTCACGAGTTCGAATTACCTTGGAAGCACGCTACGGTGGAGGTTGCTAGGAGCAGTGGAATTGAGATCTTTGTCGCAGCCGAGGTAAACGGACAGAATCAAGATAGGTTGCAGGTGGCGAATCGAGGTAAACGGACTAGAATCGAAGGTGTAGGTTCTTTGGGTGGACGAATCGGAGGTAAGTTTCGGAGGCCAAAACTAAGGTAAACGGACTAGAATCAAGGTGTAGGTTCTTTGGGTGGCCGGAACTAAGAGCGGGCATGACGCAATGCTTGAGCCGAAGAAGTTGGCATCGGGCGAGGAAGTTTGGTGGGCAACGGAGGTTGCCAAGCTTTGGAGGCGAGATCTTTGGGCAGTCTTTGGGAGGGGGATTGTTGGACTTTGTTCAAAGATCTCCGCCCGCAATGGGTTTTAAAAGAGACGTGAGGCACGACTCGCAATTCAAACTCGTGAGTCTTTGGATTGCCTGATTAAATGAGATCTTAAAAGATTTGATATGGATTACCTATACCAATAGATGCATCTTTTTTTGGCGCTCATCATATAGAAACTCTAAGGTTAAGCGTGCGGCGCCTGGAGTAGACATGGGATGGGTGACCTCGGAAAGTTTTCCGGGAGCGCGTGAGTGACGACAAAGTGTGCTAGAAACGACTCGTGTTGATTTGTGGGGACAGTGGTCAATCCAAAGTAAAAGTGCTTACGGCCCAACAAGCGGTATCGGAGCAGTCACGAGTTCGAATTCCCTTGGAAACACACTGCGGTGGAGATTTCGGGAGTGGTGGGGCGAGATGCTAGCACAACAGAGGTAAATGGGGTGGCGAACTAAAAGGTTGGCGTGACGCGATGCTTGAGCCGAAAAAAGTTGGCATCGAAATGAGGAAGTTTGGCGGGCGCGGAGGTTGCCAAGATCGGAGCCGAGGATATCTTTGGCAGTCTTTAGGAGGTGGATTGTTGGGCTTTGGTCAAAGATCCCGCAATGGGTTTTAAAAGAGGCGTGAGACGCGGCTCGTGATTCGAACTCATAAGCGCTGATTTGGATCCACATGATTAAAGAAGAGCTTAAATGATTTAATATGGACTACCTATACTAACATATGTATCTTCTTTTCTCGGTGCTCATTACATAGAAACTCTAAGATTAAGCGTGATTGGTCCGTAGTAGACATGGGATGATTGACCACTTGGGAAGTTTTCAAGGAGTGCGTGAGTGAGGACAAAGCGTGCTAGAAACGGCTCATGTTGGTTTGTGGGGGCGATCGTTGTTTATTTTTTAGCTTCACCGCAAGTGTACGGATCGATTTATAGAATAGGGTTTGCAAGGTCGAATCCACAGGGGATTAATAAATTGATATACTAAATATTGGATTATAATAGCCCTATTTTTATCTAAACGATCGATTTGTGATGGATTGGTTTTGTTAATACTAAAGCGTAAATTAATCCTAAAATAACAAAGCAAAGAACGATTGAAAGATCAAGTATGGATGGATGGATTCTGGGTTATGGTTTGATTAATATCCTAGTTTTATTATCGATTAATCAAACCAAGGTTAAACATATTCTTCTCTATAGATCAATCACCAATGTAATTTACCTCTCTCTCGGGATGTATGTAAAAGCGTTGATTGGAATATCTATGCTAGCATCTCTACTCAACATGAGATACCCAACTCCCAAAAGTTCAAAAGATTATAAGATCTCGCAAATATTCACGAGACTTCTCAATCATGCAATTTATTTGTGTCAACTACTCAAGATCTAGTATTGAAACTCATCGGTTAGAATTATGAATCAATACATCAAACAAGTTTAGATCAAAGGCATTTTGATAAAACAAGAATTAAATCAAAGTACTTGAATAGAGAAAGAAAACATTAACTTCAATTATCCTTAATCATCAAATAAAAGTGTTTATTAACCTACTCCCAAACCCAGGGGAATCACAAAGTGTTTAGCCGACATTGAAGATAAACAATTCATAGACAAATTATTCATAATCAAAATCTAACTAATTGAAATCACGATACGATGGAATGAGTGACTCGGGGATGATGGCGATCTCTCGATCTATCTTCAATCCTCGAAGATGTGGTTGCGGTCTTGATCGATCTCTCGAAGTATCCGGTGGAAAACGCTCTTTTCTCTGGTTTCTAGGGTAAAAATCAGCGTCACCTTGTTTGTGGATGCCCCTGTGTCTATTTGTACTTCGTTTGGGTCAAAAACCTAGTTGAAATGGATCGAGCTCTGTTTTTCTCATGGAGAGCACGATTTGTGCCCCTTTGGCACGCTTGACCCCGTCTTTGGGTGCCACATGAAATTTCAATTTTTCTGAGAGAGAGCAGGCGTGCCCATATGGCACGGGCTGCCCGTCTATAGGTCGAACTCGGGTCTTCACATCACGGGTTGAGCACGGGCGGTGCTAGGAAGCACGCCCGCCCGTGCTCACCGTATGTCCGGCGATTAGCTCTTTTTCTTCCGTTTTTCGCCCGGTTCGTCCAACTTCTCCTCGACTCGACTCCAAACTTCGTACTTTACATCAAATATTGCGATTGCAATGCTCAGGATTGTTGCCAAAATGCTACAATTAGCAATAAATTCCTACAAAACGAGCAAAGCGTAATCCTTTTCCACAAAACGGGGAATATAACCCTATTTACTCATATAATGCATGCATATCAACACATTCTAGCCAATATTAATCCCAAAATACATGCAAAATACAAGTCAATCGATCGTCAATCCGAAAAAGCACTTGTGGTCCAACAATTGGTATCGAGAGCAGGTCACGAGTTCGAATTCCTTTGGAGGCACGCTGCAATGGAGATTGCCGGGAGCGGTGGGGCGAGATGATGGCGCATCGGAGGTAAATAGACCATAATCAAGATAGGTTTCGGTGGCGAAGCGAGGTAAACAGAGTGGAATCGAAGGTGTAGGTTCTTTGGGTGGACAGAATCAAGGTGTTAGATAAATGTTTTTATCATGATTTTGATGATTTTGTTCAAATGAGTTATTATACCAAAACAATGTCCCTAAATGTTGTCCCAACACTTCCGATCGATCTAAAATGTTTTTACTATTTTCGGAGTATTTCTTGTAGTTTATATTCGATTTAAAATTGGGCAACACTTTTGTTTCAGGCTCGACCGGCCGCCCTATAGGGCAACCCGTACTGAGTTGAGTTTTGAAACGAGAAAATGGGTCGTAAAAAAGAAAATGGGGGAGGCGACCGGTCGACCAGGTGGCGGCGGGTGAGAGCGGCCGGTCGACCATCCGGGGCCGTACTGGGAGTGCCCTCTCAAATGCGACTTCTCTGTTTTGATTTTCTATCAACCCCAACCGGTCAAGACCAAGGGCGGCACGGTCGAACCCCCTTCGACCGGTCCCCCTGTGTAAAAATTCGCAGAATTTCATTTCAATCTTATCTCGTGCGACGGTCGAACCCCTTTTATCAAAAACTATCCGTTGCATTTTCAAAAACTTTTCCCTATTTTGTGGGATTGATTTCTAACAGACTATATTGATGATTTTAAATGGTTTCTTTTGCAAAGAAATCACTCCCCAATGAGGAGCCAATGTCGGATATCAAAGCCAAGACCTCTCCTATAAATAGAGGCTTCATTCAAACAACAAGATACAACACTCCATACAAGCAAAGAGCAAACAAAGCAAACACTTTCATATATCTTGTTGTATTAGCCTTAGCACTCTCACTTGCACAAATTTGAGGTCTAGGCTTTCAATTCTTGATTACACTTGTACTCATATTGTATCAATCATTATTGAGTTGTAATCTTGATTTTGGTCATCATTCAACACAAGACATCCTTGTGAGTATTCTTGTGGTAAGAATACATTGGGGTGATCTAGGTGATAGGTGTTTGAAGGTTGTGGTAATCTTCAAAGGTGTTGTAAGAGGATTGTGGTAATCCTCAAGGTGGTGTAAGAGGGTTGTGGTAATCCTCAAGGTGTTGTATTAATTTTTGGTAAATTAATAAAATCTTTTTCCTTTTGAAATCCATCCCGGATATACTGGGGTGGTAGAGGATTAGGCCCTAGGTGGGTTGAACCTCTTTAAATCAACGAGTGTTGTTTTATTTACGCATTTACATTCTCGTCTTTGTTTGATTATTCGAAAAAAGAGGGCAAAATCTGAAAAACCGAGATAATCTATTCACCCCCTCTAGATTATCGTAGCCACTTGGACTAACAAGTGGTATCAAAGCCAAACTCTTTGGCTAGCTCGTTCCGAGTAAAGAGGAAAGATCCATGGCTACGAATGACGCTTATCTCACCACCGGCGCCTCCACCAACAAGCCACCATTGTTCGACGCCAACAACTACGCATTTTGGAAAGACCGTATGGAGTGCTTTCTCTGGTGCGGGTTTGACATATGGAATGTGGTTATTGAAGGAGTTGATCAACCAACGAAAAAAATGGAGGATGGCACCTCGGCTCCTAAACCTTTCAAGGAGTTCGATGAAAATGATAAGAAGGCTTTCTCTCTAAACGGTAAGGCCTTAAATATTTTGCATTGCTCACTTACCGCCACCGAGTACAATCGCATACGAGGCATAAGGTCGGCACATGAGGTTTGGGAAAAATTGGAGACTATATATGAAGGGACAAAGAAGGTCAAGCAAGCTAGAAAGACCATGCTTGTTAAAGACTTTGAAAACTTTAACATGTATGATGGTGAAAGCATCTCCAAGATGGTGGAAAGGCTTGACAACATTGTCAATCCTCTTGTGGCCCTCGGTAAAGTCATCTCAGAAGAAGACAAAGTGACTAAGGTATTGAATGCTCTTCCTGGCTCATGGTCAGAAAAGGTGACGGCAATCACGGAAGCACAAAATCTTGAGACACTCAAGTTTGACGAGCTCATCGGGAACCTCCTCATCTATGAAGTCTATCTCAAGGAGAGGAAAAATACCAAACCAACCATCAATCAATCGGGTATGCAAAATATTCTAAAGGTCTTGCTTCCTCTTCTAATAATGCATACTATGATAATGATGATGATGATGAGGAGACGGCCGCACTTGTTCGAAAATTTGCAAAATTTGTGAATAAAAATAAAGCAAGAAAACCAAGAGATAATGCTTGCTTTAAGTGCGGAAAACCGGGCACTTCATAGCCGATTGCCCAAAACTCAATGAGGAGTAACAAAAAGAAAAAAAGCCTTTTCCGAAAAAGAAGGCTCTAAATGCGGATGTCAAAACTTGGGATGAGCTACTCGAGATATCCGACGAGGAAGGTGAAACCGAACATGGTCTTATGGCTATAGACGATGAAAATAATGAGGTACGCTCTAACTCCTCTACCTCCTCCTTAGTTGATGAATTGCAATGTGATTTTGATGAGTTGCAAAATGAATTTCAAAAATTAATTGTTAAATACAAGAATAAAGAAGGAGCATAAAAGAGCTTAAAATAGAAAAGGATAAATTATTTACATCTTATGAGACTCTTGATCATGTTCATGCTATTACCCTTACTCAAATTCAAACTCTTGAAACCGAGAAACAAATGCTCACTAATGATATTGATAATTTGAAAAAGGATGTGCATCGTTTTAATTTAAGCACGGATAAGGTTACTAAAATTTTAGATGCACAAAGAGGTGAGCATTCAAAACAAGGACTTGGTTACAAACCATTTCAAAAGTCTTTAAGAAAAATGACCAAGGTCCGAATTTTGTACGTGCTAAAAGTGCCCATAATATTATTTGCTTTTATTGTGGTAAAGTTGGTCACTATGTTAGCAATTGTAAATTGAAGAATAATTTTAGCTTTGTTTGGAGACCCAAAGGTCTCAAGGCTAACCCCCATGGACCCCAAAACTATAGGTACCTAAAAATGGTTTGTTTGTAGGTAATAGGCGCTATAACAACCATGGAGGATTCGAAATGGCTCGTGGACAGCGGATGTTCACGCCATATGACCGGAAAGAGAGAACTTTTTACCAACATCAAGTTCCAAGAAGAGGGTATGGTCATGTTCGGCAATGGCAAAGGAAGAATTCTTGGAAATGGAGAAATTGGTAACTCTTCTTTCTCTCTTAATAATGTTCTTTTAGTAGAAGGGCTTAAATTTAATTTGATAAGTGTTAGCCAACTTTGTGATTCAAATTATAATGTTGTTTTCAATAAAGAAAAATGCCTTATTCGTAAAAATGATGAAATTATTTGTGAAGCAAATAGAAAAGGCAATCTTTACAAAATTTCTACTAGTGATTTGGTTAGTCAAAATGTTTCTTGTCTTGTCGCCAACAATGATTTAACGAGTTTATGGCATAGGCGACTTGGACATGTTGGATATAAAAGTTTGAAAAATATTTACAAAAACCAACATGTAAAAGGACTACCCAAATTGAATTTTGAAAATCTTGGCTTATGTGACACTTGTCAAAAGAACAAATTAGTTAAGAGTAGTTTTAAGCCCAAAATGAAATTTCCACTACCAAGCCTCTACAACTTCTTCACCTAGATTTGTATGGGGATATTGGTACGGCTAGTCTAAGTGGAAAACATTACACTTTTGTAATTGTTGATGATTTTTCTAGATACACTTGGGCTCTTTTTCTTGCAAATAAAAGCGATGCCGTTAATGAGTTTGTTAAGTTGTGTAGACGCATTGAGAATGAAAAGGAAGATACTATTAAAACTATTCAAGTGATCGAGGCGGAGAATTTGACGGTGAGTTTAGAGTATTTTGTGAAACCAAGGGATATACACACAATTTTTCGGCTCCAAGGACACCTCAACAAAATGGTGTAGCCGAAAGGAAGAATCGGACACTTCAAGAAATGAGTCGGTCCATGCTAAATGAATTTTCACTTCCAAAATATTTTTGGGCGAAGCCGTAAGTACCGCTTGCTATATCATTAATCGAGTTTATATTCGTCCTAAAATGAATAAAACTCCATATGAGCTTTGAAAGGAAGAACTCCAAATATTAGTTATTGCAAAATATTTGGATGTAAGTGCTTTATTTTGAATACTAAGGATCAATTGGACAAACTTGATCCTAAGGCCGATGAAGGAATATTTATGGGGTATTCAACCAAGAGCAAAGCATATCGGGTTTACAATAAGACTAGCATGGTTGTTGAAGAATCTATTCATGTCAAATTAATGAAGCCTCGGGTGTGGAAAGAATACCCAATGACGATAGTGATGAAGAGGATATTGTTGAACCTATTGTTCAAAGTGATGCTCATAATGATAAACCTTCTATTTCAAATGATCAACCTTCAAGTTCAAATGTTCCTCAAGAAGATAGGGGTGATACTTGAATCTTCCGTAGCATGAAATTTAAGGAGATCACCCAAAAGATCTTATTATTGGTGATCCCCTTGATAAAGTAATGACTCAAGAAATTTTGCCGAGAAAGCTCTTATATCTCAAAAAGAGCCTAAAAATGCTAAGGAAGCTATTGAGGATGAAGATTGGTTTTTAGAAATGCAAGAGGAGTTGAATCAATTTGAAAGAAATGATGTATGGGAATTAGTACCTTGTCCTCCATCTCAAACAATTATTGGTACAAAATGGGTATTAGGAACAAACTTGATGATCAAGGCAACATTGTTCGTAATAAGGCAAGGTTAGTAGCTCAAGGGTATTGTCAAGAAGAAGGTATTGATTATGATGAAACATTTGCACCGTAGCACGTTTAGAAGCTATTCGCATTTTACTTGCCTATTCTTGTTTTAAAATTTCAAGCTTTACCAAATGGATGTTAAATCCGCTTTCTTAAATGGTTTTATTCAAGAAGAAGTCTATGTAAAACAACCTCCCGGGTTTGAAAATTTTTCTAGGCCTAATGATGTTTTTAAACTTAAAAAGGCTTTGTATGGTTTAAAACAAGCACCCCGTGCATGGTATGATAGACGTAGCTCTTTTCTTTTGCAAAATGGTTTTACAAGAGGTAAAGTTGATACTACACTCTTTGTTTTTGAAAAAGGGCAAGATTGTTTACTTGTGCAAATTTATGTTGATGATATTATCTTTGGTGCTACTAATGAATCTTTGTGCAAGAAATTCTCCAAGTTAATGCAAGGTGAATTCGAGATGAGTATGATGGGGAACTAAATTTCTTCCTGGACTTCAAATTAAGCAATGCCAAGTAGGTATTTATATTTCGCAATCAAAGTATACAAAAGAACTTTTGAAGAAATTCGGCATTGAAGAAGGAAGAACCGTCTTGACTCAGGACATTCTTCATGCCGTATGCCTATGTGCTCGTTTTCAAAGCAATCCAAAAGAATCTCATATGAGTGCCGTTAAACGGATTTTTCGATATTTGAAAGGCACTATTCAATATGGTTTATTTTATCCAAAGAATGAAATTTTTTTCTCTTAAAGGTTATAGTGATTCGGACTATGCGGGTAATATTGATGATCGGAAAAGTACTTCCGGATCATGTCAATTTTTAGGCGATTGCCTAGTTTCATGGTTTTCAAAGAAGCAAAACGTGTTTCTCTTTCAACGGCCGGCCGAATATATTTCCGCCGCATTTTGTTGTACTCAACTTCTTTGGATGAAACAAACCTTAGTGGATTGCAAATGCTCTTTTGAAAACGTACCTATCTTTTGTGATAATATATCCGCTATAAATATTGCTCAAAACCCGGTTCATCATAACCGTACTAAACATATTGAGAGTCGACATCATTTTCTAAGGTATTGTGTTTCAAAACGAAAAATTGAGATATCGTTTGTGCCATCTCAAGATCAATTAGCGGACATTTTTACAAAACCGCTAACTTCCGAGACTTTTTGCGTCAATACGAGCTCGGTTAGGCATAATGCATATTGAATGAGGTCTACGTTTGCATTTTGCATGTTTTTAAAACTTAGGGGCGAAAAATCGGATTTTTGGTTGAAAATTCGGATTTTGAAAAATTTGACAAAACAAATAAATTTGAAGAGGTTAAGGGCAACGTCGCCCTCAACGCCGACCGGTCGCCCTCAACCACGACGGCCGCCCTAGGCCAAATTTTGGTTTAAGTTCGTTTCGTGTTCAAGATTTGTTATTTTCACTTCTTTTTGCCATTTTTTGTCCCCTTTGCCAAATGCACACAATTTTCACTCAAAATTGATTTTCATGCATTCAATTCATATCTTGGACCTTATATAGCATGTTTATCATCATCATTGCTCATCTTTTCCGATCAAATGGTAAGAATTTTCCTTACTTTGCTCAATTGGGTTGAACCTTGAGTTTATGGCTTTCTTGTATATTTCTTGATATTTTTTGCTTATGATCTTGATAAGCTTAGTTATTATGTTGTATTGTATGATGTTTGATGTGAATTGGTGATGCAATTTTTGGCTTGGATCATTTACAAGGGCTATATACAACTCTTTTTATTTTTCACGCCCACAATGTGTTCGATGAAATGTCACAATGAAAATTTCAACTTCTACATGATTCTCTCGCTTCCAAAAGTCTTCAATACTCATTGAGATCATGTTTTGGGAAATACAACGAGCGTATGAACTCTTCATGATACATTTCTCCCATTTTCCTTGGTTTTTAAGCCTAAATTGCTCAATGGTTGATAAACCATTTCTTTGGCGCACTTTGATATACTTCTATGATGTTTTTATCATCCTAACATTTTTTTTTGATGATTCCAAAGGGGAGAAACAGAAATTGGCTTGTTAGCTCAAAGAAGCTAATAAAAGCTCATGATAGAAGCTATAAGCTATGGCTTATTAAGGCCATAAGTTGTGAAGAAAACTCAGTCCAATGATTGTTTTATGAACTTGTTTGCATGGATAATAAGTATTTGTGACAGGGGGGAGCTTCTAAGGTCATGGAGTTGTTGTTTATTTTGTAAAAGCTTGTGCTTCTAGCTTATGCAATATTTCTTATTAATGTGCTTGTTGATAGGGGAGCTTTTGTAAAATGTTTTTAAACGGATAGTTTACTCATAAACCGGAAAATTATTCGCTTTTTGAAATCGTCCTCTTGAGAATTGTTTTGGTTTGTAATCATCAAAAAGGGGGAGTTTGTTAGATAAATGTTTTTATCATGATTTTGATGATTTTGTTCAAATGAGTTATTATACCAAAACAATGTCCCTAAATGTTGTCCCAACACTTCCGATCGATCTAAAATATTTTTACTATTTTTCGGAGTATTTCTTGTAGTTTATATTCGATTTAAAATTGGGCAACACTTTTGTTTCAGGCTCGACCGGTCGCCTATAGGGCAACCCGCACTGAGTTGAGTTTTGAAACAGAAAATGGGTCGTAAAAAAGAAAATGGGGAGGCGACGATCGACCAGGTGGCGGCCGGTCGACCAGGTGTGCGACGGGTGAGGGCGACCGGTCGACCACTCGGGCGGCCGGTACCGGGAGTGCCCTCTCAAATGCGGACTTCTCTGTTTTGATTTTCTATCAACCCCAACCGGTCAAGACCAAGGGCGGACCGGTCGAACCCCTTCGACCGGTCCCCCGTGTAAAAATTCGCAGAATTTCATTTCAATCTTATCTCTGTGCGACCGGTCGAACGAACCCCTGTTTATCAAAAACTATCCGTTGCATTTTCGACATGCTTTTCCCTATTTTGTGGGATTGATTTCTAACAGACTATATTGATGATTTTAAATGGTTTCTTTTGCAGCAAATCACTCCCCAAGGAGGAGCCAATGTCCGGATATCAAAGCCAAGACCTCTCCTATAAATAGAGGCTTCATTCAAACAACAAGATACAACACTCCATACAAGCAAAGAGCAAACAAAGCAAACACTTTCATATATCTTGTTGTATTAGCCTTAGCACTCTCACTAGCACAAATTTGAGGTCTAGGCTTTCAATTCTTGATTGCACTTGTACTCATATTGTATCAATAATTATTGAGTTGTAATCTTGATTTTGGTCATCATTCAACACAAGATATCCTTGTGAGTATTCTTGTGGTAAGAATACACTTGGGTGATCTAGGTGATAGGTGTTTGAAGGTTGTGGTAATCTTCAAAGGTGTTGTAAAGAGGATTGTGGTAATCCTCAAGGTGGTGTAAGAGGGTTGTGGTAATCCTCAAGGTGTTGTATTAATTTTTGGTAAATTAATAAAATCTTTTTCCTTTTGAAATCCATCCCTGAGGATATCTTGGGGTGGTAGAGGATTAGGCCCTATGTGGGTTGAACCTCTTTAAATCAACGAGTGTTGTTTTATTTACGCATTTACATTCTCGTCTTTGTTTGATTATTCAAAAAAGAGGGCAAAATCTGAAAAACCGAGATAATCTATTCACCCCCTCTAGATTATCGTAGCCACTTGACTAACAGAAGGTAGGTTGCCGGTGTCCGAAACCGAGGTAAACGGATCGAATCGAAGGTGTAGGTTGATGGGTGGACCAAAATCAAGGTAAGTTGCCAGACCAGTGGTGGCCGAAATCAAGTAAACAGATCGAATCAAGTTGTAGGTTACCGGGTGGCCGTAACTAAGAGGTTGGCGTGACGCGACACTTGAGCCAAGAAGTTGGCGTCGAATCGAGGAAGTTTGGCGGGCGCGAGGTTTCCAAGACCGGAGCGAGATCTTTGGCATGTCTGCCGGGAGGGGGATTGTTGGCCTTTGATCCAAAGATCCACCGCAACGGGTTTTAAAAGAGGCGTGAGGTGCGGCTCGCGATTCGAACTCGTTAGCACTGGATTGTCAGATTAAAGGAGAGCTTAAAAGAATTGATATGGACTACCTATACCAAAATTGTATCCATTGAAGATCCGAAGTTGTTGAGTCGTGCATGTGATGACACACCAAGCCGAGATGAACAAAAATAATCCTACATGGCCATTTAACTAATGATGACATCAACCGACCCAGATGACCTAGACCACCCAAATGACGAATAGCCGAGATGATGGCATAGCACAAACCGAGCTCGACCCACTCGGAACAAAGTCAAGCAAGTGCTCAAATGGGTCTCCCCGCCGAGCAGAATCAATGTGACGATAGCGATCCAGGATATAATCATCGCCCAATCAAAGGAACATGTCCACAATATAATAATTCCTCCAAAGCAACAATATTCCCTCAAAGTCAACAAGATTCTCTCAACACATGGCCACAATGATCACGCGCGCCAAAATTTCCCCATTTGTTTTCAATATAATAATCAACCGATCGGGAAGATACGCCCTATGTGATACATCCTATGATTATTGAGGAAAGGGCAAGTGTTCCACTACCAGTTTAATACAATAATAATTAACCCATCATTTGTCGATGTAAAAGGAGCCTCACTTATCGAAAAAGGCAGGATGATGAAAAAAGCAAGAAAAAGACAAGAAAGAAAGATTTTGTAAGATACACACTATGTAGAGGACCGACGGACACGTTCGCTCCGTCCGTATTCCTAATAAAAAGGCCGAATTAGCCCTTATTGATAGTCTTTAATTTAATTCATTCTCCACGTCATAAAAATTACATATTTTCCTTTGTTGATCCAAGAAGCACGTAAACAAATTGGCGCTAGAGGAAGGGGGCCTCCTGACTCTTGATGTATGGTCATAATCTCCAACAAATTTTAGGATTTCTAGCCAAAAATTAACACATTCTATCATTTTTTAAAAAAATGAGTGAGAATTCGAGAATCTATGAAGGAATGAAGATCTACCTCATGAAACCAAAGTTGGCCAAAATACAAACGGCCGAATGCACCACCGACGGGACGGGGCACGATTGTATCACCTATCACACAGCTCTTCACGGACCCAAATTTCCTCCAACAAATGAGTCAACTAGTGGCTCAAGCCCTTACTAACGCCCAGCCTCAAACACCACATTGACCTCAAATAAACCCCTAAAGCGGATCCTCGCGAAACTCTCAAAATCAACCTCCTATTAATCGAGATAATCAAGAGGCCAATTATCGGGGCCAACAACCCGAGAATAGACAAGACAGAAGGAGGCAACGAGAGGACGCCCGAACACAACATGGTGGAAGAATCCTCCCCACCGCTCCATCCTCGACGAACCCGTTCAGCATTTTCAGGATGCCTAGGACTAGACCACTCGGGAACAACCTTAGCGTTCCATAAATTCAAGACTCCGATTTCTCGATGACCGACAGCCTCATAGGCCCAACCGAGCTTAGGGACCAGCCCGGTCGATGAGCGGGAGGTAGACTAGCTACGACGATGACTCAATGAGTTAGAAGAAACACATGAAGGGCTCCACATTAGCCAAGTCCCGTCACGGGTCGAACGAACGTCGTATCACCCTTTGCCCCCACATTTTGGCAACTCCTCTTCCCGCCAAGTTCAAAGTCCCCAGATCGGATCAGTATGACGGAGCGATCGACCCCACTACCCACATCCGTAAATGCTTGGCATGGATGGAGTCGTACTGACCGAGCGACGCCATCATCTGGCCGAGCTTTCCTCCGACGTTAGTCGACCGAGCCCACCGTTGGTTCCGAACTCTACCACCGGGTGTATACATTCGTGGAACGACATGATGCCGGCCTTCAACACACACTATCTAGCTTCAAAAGTCCACGCGGTACCAAAAGACTCTCTTGTCAACATTAAATAGGGCGGGGACGAATCACTAAAGAGCTACATTGCCCGGTTCAATAAACAAACTGTGAAATGGAGCCGGTATCCGATGATGCAATGGTCATCGCGTCCATGGTGGCTCGCCGGGACCCGATGTAATTATGCCATCCACGTGTCGGGGCAAGCACCTTTCAGGAGTTTCTCCTCCGGGCAAAAAGGCACATATGTGCGTAAGAAGCCATGGCCAATGCCCCCATGAACATAGGCACGAGAATCCTTGAAGGGACACTAAAAAGGATGCCCCATCCGGTCAGGTTCTGGGTTCAGACCATTTTCCGACAACACCGCGACAGGCTCACAGTCACACCAAGAAATTAGAGCGAGGTGGCAGCTTTGAAAAGCACATTAACACACACCCCTTCGGCTATTTGGAAGGACATCGGGGAACCTTAATCTGCTACTCCGCTTGCCCATTTAGGGCTGGACCCATCCAAGTTAGATTCCAACCGATATCAGCTACCACAGTCGATCGACCACGAAATAGATGAATGCCAAGACCTTGTCCGAGAAATCCCGAGATTGGTCCACAGAGGAGGTTTGAAACAATATGTGCATGGCCTCCCATAGCCTCCACACCCACTGCCGGAATAAATCCGGAACAATGGACCAATCCCGCCCGAGTACCACCGCCTAATGACAACAACGGGCAAGAAATTTTAACAATGATCAATGCGAATAGGGCCAAGATAATCGATCCAATAGAAAGAGAAAATAAGAGGTTCGAGAAGCAAAAATGCAAAGCAACACGTTCAATTGTAGAAATCCAAGAAGGTCGACCAACCTGGATACTTCTCTTTTTCTCGACCAAAATCTTTGATCAACTAGTGCATCCCCACTCGGACCCCTCGGTCATCACGGCACCCATCCCGGGCATCCATTTGCACGAGAATTTTGGTTGACTCGCAGCTACGCCGGCCATTTACATTAGAGCCTTTCTGCAGATTGAATGTAGATGACGGCTACATCAGGCCGTGCAACGACAAAGATTCTAGGATTTGGAGGAAGAATCATCCCGCTAGGAGAAGTGGATTTATCTATTCAAAAGGGCCAAGGGGCGTAAAAGAATAGTGATCATCACATTCAAAATCATCAATTCGAGAATCCGAATATAACGCAATCATCGCCGACCGCTTTATCACTCAAAAGCGATGCGTCTTGGTGTATCATTTTTGGATAAAATTTCCGACCCAAAATGGAGAAGGAATTCACAAAGGGGATAAAAGGGAATCTCGGGAATGCTCCTCAAGATTAGACTACAGAGATAAATGTTATTAAGGAAGGAGACTCCGACAAAATAGAGGGATTGAAGGCATCGATGTTAAGGCGTAGTCTCTCTAATAAGGCGGATAATCTACAAATACGGTCATCGGATGGGGGTCCCCAATCTCGACCTCAACACTATACCTTCGATTTTGATCACGTCGCAGAACCGGACATGCCTTGAGGAGAGAAACAAAGAAAAAGAAGAAAAGTAGTTTTTCAAAAAATTACATAAGTGTTCTTGAACTTGAACTCTAAGGCCGACTGAAATTCCCTCGGTCTCTCTACGAATACTACTCAAGGGAAATGGATGTGAAAGTGAAAATGAAAGAGGAAAAAGGTATTATAGGTTAACTTCTCTCGTAAGTCTCGCATGATTGGAGAGGGCGTGTCTTTTTGAATTCGAAAAGTCGGCAAAATCACGTCCCCACGTTTCCCACAAAGACGATGGTCCAACCAATGGACGCCATGTGTATGTCATCATGATACGCCATTTAATGTGCCGTTTTAAACATTAAATGATGGTGACAATCAGAAAACATTCTCAAGATCGTTTGACTTCTTCACTCTCTCTCATCGATTAAAGTTCAAAGCCGTTTCAAAGAATCTTTTCCCGGATTTGAATTTGGGGGCCATTGATGACAATTTAGCCGAAATGAACAAAAATAATCCCACGTGGCCATTCAACTAATGATGACATCAACCGACCCGCATGACCTAGATCGCCCGAATGACGTAAGGGCCGATGAGCCGATGACGAGCATAAATAGAGCTCGCCCACTAGAACAAAGTCAAGCAGTGCTCAAACGGGTCTCCCCGCCGAGCGTAATCAACGTGACGATAGCATCCCATGATATAATCATCACCAGTCAAATGAGCATGCCCACAATATAATAATTCCTCAAAAGAAAGAATATTCCTCAACACTACTACAAAAAGCTGATAGACACCGGTTTTAAACCGGTGTCTATTAGTAAACCAACCGGTGTTAAAGCCACTGGTGTTAAAAGTCAAGACTTTTTTACACCGGTTCAAAACCTGTCTTTTCTTCAACGACACCGGTTTAAAACGGTGTCTTTTAGTAAAAATAACCAGTGTTAAAGCCACCTGGTGTTAAAAGTCTAACATTTTTTACACCGGTTTAAAATCGGTGTCTTTTTCCTTCAACGACACCGGTTTAAAACGGTGTCTATTAGTAAAAATAACCTAGGTGTTAAAGCACCGTGTTAAAGCCACCGGTGTTAAAAGTCTAAATTTTTACACCGGTTTAAAACCGGTGTCTTTTCCTTCAACGACAGGTTTAAAACCGGTGTCTTTTCTTTGAAAGACACCGGTTTTAAAACGGTTTCTTTGAGAAAAATTATCCACTTTCTAATGTTAAAAATTTATGTATTTGACACCGATTTTTTAAAACGGTGTCTTTTGATGTTTTTAGAAGTGGTTTTAAAAGGGTTGTTTATTTACACAAAACACCCTAAAAGCGCAAAATAACCATATAAATAAATAATTCGTCATGAACTCCAATTCTAACAACCATCATAAGTGCACTACCAACAACCAACAAAAAGACTATATAATTCAACTACAAATCAACAAAATCCATATGATCCAACAACAAAAATATACAATTAAACATGGAATGTTTGACTTGTTCGATTCACCCACATAGTATTTCTCCAACATTGCCCAAGCATCGTGGTTGTGCCCGACATCATCAAACTCGTCTATTACGCCCTTCCTCAAGTAAGAATATCAAATAAAGATCGTTAGTTTGTGCTACCAGGTCATGAGATGAGATATTACACATAATATACAAGGTAAAAATGTGTAGAGGAGTCATCCTTTTCATGAGAGGAGAAAAAAAGACACTGGTTATGAGCAGTCATCCTTTTTATGAAGAAGAGAATAAAGAAGACATATATATATCGAGCTATTACAAGAATAAAGAAGACTAATTAAAAAAAATCATTTTTCTTTTAAAATTGGAATACCCTCTCGGCATTTGTTTTATCTTACAAAATGACACTCTCAAGAGACCTCAAGAGGGTTATTTCTTAGGCAACTATAAACTTCAAGAGGGTATTGAAAACATACATTTATTAGAATTTATGTAATCAACATCCGGACCCAACTAAGGGAGTGATTAAGTCCAATATGCCCCTTATGCCAAAACAAATGACCAAAGAACTATCATTGTTATCCATCCAATAAAATCTATATCGACCATGCAACTCGTGTGCAAAAAGAATGTAATGATCTGATAATAGTCAATAAAGGACTTGAAGATGAATATCAAAATCAACACAATCCCTTTGTAACACTTGGGGAAAAAAGAAAGAAAATACCAAATCGCATGAAGCTTGGTACAAAGCAAGTTAGTCCATCGCCCTCAATCAATCATTAATGATTTAATGTAATCTATGCACTTTCATTTCAATTCATAGCAACTTAACTTGCGTAAATTAGACAATTCGGACACCAAACAACTGTAAAACATTGATCTCAAATTACTCTCAAGACACATAAACAGTTCCACCGAGATGATCATCAAGTAATAAAAGTAAAAATCATCCACTCTCGTCTGGGGCACATAATTTGCCAAAAAAACACCATTCCATACAAGATCTTAAAGGCAAACAGATCAATTTAGAAGCTCAACACTAGTATATATAATTTACTTCCCAAAAAAAAAAGAAACAAAATCATATCCTCGTTTATAACCTCAATTCAACATGTACGGACCAAATATCAAAATTAGATATAGTGCATCTCCTTCCATTACTTATTCAATTAGAGTAACCCATTGAACAAGTTCTGATAATCACAACCTCCAAAAGAAAACTTTCTTTTATGTGTGGCATAATGTCTGGTAATTTCTTAAATATAGATTAAAATTGCAAGAGGGTATTTCTTAGGCACCGGTAGTCTTGTACGAAAAGCAACAGGTTCTTAAAATACCCACAAACATACATAAAACCCGATTACAACTTCCAAAACTCATAACAAACAGTTTGTCATATGAAAACAAACCCAAACAAGTGAACAACAAACCCGTAGTCTTGTAAGAAAAGCAACAGTTCTTAAAATACCCACAAACATACATAAAACCCGATTACAACTTCCAAACTCATAACAAATTCAATGGTCACGCCTACAAAAACATCATGGCCCATACGAAACTGTTTCTAATTAATACAAACACATGCAAAGGTCACACCTACAAAAAGCTCACGGCCCATACAAAAAGAACAAATATGTAATGAAGTTCATAACATCCATCCCAAAATCTAAAAGCACAACTCAAAAAGCAGTATTCCCAAAAGCTAAATAAGAAAGAGCCACAACACACCATACAAGAGCCACATTGATGTATATAAGGTCATGCAATCATAATGGTGAGAAAAATTCAACGTAAAAATTGCCTACCTCAAAACTAAAATCACGACTATTCAAACATGTGATCTTGTACGCATCTAGCCCACTCCAAACGCACTTCATCAATTTCAGCTTTAGAGTACTCCGTATTTTGAACCGTGAATAAATACCTATTTTGTTAGCTAAAGCCAATCATGAAAATTTGAAATCTAAAATCTAAAATGTGAATAGTAAATGTAGGAATATACCTGTTCATTCCAAAAAAAAAAATTGAGATCTTAATAATGAAGATTTGGCTAAAACATGCATATTCACCGCCAACAACAGAGCAACAGAGTAATTTCTCGCTTTAATCCCGGCCAAAGTTTTTCTTTGTGAAAATGTTGTGGGACCTTTGAACACTTGTTTGAATGATTTTCTTGGTTAAAACACAATCTACCAGCTAACATAAGACATGCACTTGAAATGACTAATCTACCCTTTCTATCATCCAAGAATAAGTGTCGGTGGGCGTAAAACAGGGTTATATATTATAGGCTCCTCTTTCATCTCACAAGACCTCAAAACAAAACTATTGCAACAACCAGGGGCTGTTCTAAGCTTTTTCGTTTTCTTAAATCAAGAGAAAATGACAAGACAGAGTCCGGGGGGGACCAAACAGACATTATTAGTATATCTTCTTGTGATTAGAAAAAAAAAACATACCATTTTCTTTTATTACTTTGAAGGGATACTTTTGATTTCTTGTCTCGAAGAAGGTCTAAGTTCTTAAAAGTTCCTACTAAACCAAGTCATTAAAATTGGAAAACACCAAGATTTCAAAAACTCAAGCCATTTTTTTACACAGGATCTTAAATACATGCTTCTACAGAAATGAGTAGAGAGATTACACTCCTTAGACTAAAGTAAATCACGGTTTTGCAACCAACTTTGTCCATGGTATCTAATTTAAATGCCTCGTGAGATCATTTTCATTAAACTCAATCAACAATGATACGAGAATGGTTCACCCAATTGCATATATAATAAAATGGCATACCCGCTTGTAAGGAATACCCTTCAAAGCTTCAAAACGATGAATTATCTCCACATGTGAAAACCCGCATGCCCAACCAAAATTTTGATTATGCAATCATGAAAAGATAGTGCATTAGTACTTGAAAATATTCTATGTTGTAATTTTTCTTGAAAGTTGATCATATGCAAAGGTTAAAAAAAAAGAATTACTACGGACTTTCATTGACATAACATTTAAGAATACATATGTAGCAAGTTAATTTAAATTGATATGTTAGATCCATACCATTACGGCACAAATGCGCCCTTATGGTTTCAACATTTTTCTTCCATACATTACCACATTTCACACAAGGGCAAGGTATTGTATTATGATTACCAAGATTTTGCTTTGCAAATCGCAAGAAAGATTCTACTCCATCTTCATACTCTTGCGATAATCTATTCTTAGACATCCATTCTTTGTCCATTTTAACTCTTGCGATAAGTAAACACCACTTTGTAAGTAGAATCCAAATGACTTGTGATTTCGATTTCATGCAAATCAAACGAAGTCGCATTTCTGACTTAATAATCTAAAACTCAAAGAAGGTGCTACATGTTTAAGAGCACATAAACAGATGTGTATAAGTAATATTTGAGAAGAATTGCTTTAACAGAATCATCACATCAGGCCCACAAAATAAAGTAGCATTACTACTAATAATTAAAGTAAATGTAAGAAATTCATTTACCCTTTATAAGTATTTGACATGTCCAATGAGGTGAGTGTTACCAATTCAGATTATACTATGAGATTATTATTATTATTATTATTATTATTATTATTATTATTATTAACGGCTTCTTGAGAAATAAATATTAAAAAATAAAAATAAAAGGAAAATTGGTCCGTCAAGTGAACTTGGAGAAAAATTGAACAATGCACAAGTTTGTGAAGAAATTATGAGGCACGGGTGATTGCAACTCATACTAGTATTATTACTCCACGAAGAAACTAAAGTATTCATCACCATCAAATTACTCTCGAAAGTCATATTGATACACTCTAGAAACAAGAGTGGTTGTGCATAGAAAAATAATATATCACACAAGAAAACAAAATTACATCAAACTATATCAAATGATAATGATGCACTTTTTCAAAACTTGTAGCAACTAATCATAATTACCTAGGCTAAAACCTATTTCCTTTCGTAGTTTGTAAATGGAACAAACCAATAAAACAGAATAATCACTCTAAATTTTTCGATAGTTCCTTCAACCACAACCACCAAAGATTCGGCCCAAATGGTCACCAATGGAAGGAAATTTTAACAAAATATCATCTTATAATTGATTTAATTCCCAAAGATAAAACAAAGAATAATCTTACTATCAAAATCACGTCACCAAACCGGACACTCAGGAAGTAAAACAACAGATTGTGCGACTAAGACCAAAAGCATCAAACATCTCCATTAAATCGTATTTACCTCAAGAACACAAATCGGAAAAACCCAACTACAAGAAATAAAAATTTGCAAGGTCTTGGCTTACCAATGATAGTCGATATTGATTATCCCAAACTACAAGGTCAGCAAATTTGTAGCAAATAAAAATGCAAGCTGGCGACCACGAGCAAAGGTTGACCACGAGCGCGACCACGAGCGGTGACCACGAGCGGCGACCACGAGCGGAGAGCGACCACGAGCGGCGACGATCGCGAGCGGAGACGACGCGGAGGGGAGAGAGGCGACGGAGGCGAGAGGGAGAGGAGACTACGATGGCGACAAAGCAGCGAAGGGGATAGGGTACGATGACGGCGACGCTGGGCAAGCGGAGGGGAGGATACTGATGACGGCGCGGGCGAGGGAGAGGGGAAGGGAAGTGGTGACGGCGGCGGGCGAGGGGAGAGGGGAAGGGTGACGGCGACGGGCGAGATGCCTTGGAGCAATTCTAATTACACTAACAATAAACCCTACCTAATTAATAATTAGGAGCAAATAATGACTAAACCCTAATTAAAAAATAAAGACCCCGGTTCTATAACCTAGGTGTAAAAAAAATATGGTTTTAAAAATATGATAGACACCTTAGGTTCTATAACCGGTGTTTAAAAATGTGGTTTTAAAAATATTATAGACACCAGTTCTATAACCGATGTCGAAAGATCTGGTGTCCAATCTAAAATAATTTATATAAATAGACACCGGTTTGAAATCCGCTGCCAAAACCGGTGTCTATTTCGGATATTGTTTTACAATAGACACCGGTTCTAGGAAACCGGTGTTGTTTATCAAACGACAAAGCAATAAGACACCGGTTTCTTACAAAACCGGTGTTAAAAGGAAAAGACACCATAAGAAAGTCATAAAACCGGTGTCTTTTTGGTGGTGTCTATCACGTTTTCTTGTAGTGCAAAGTCAACAAGATTCTCTTAACACATGGCCACAATAGTCACGCGTAAATTGTCCCCTTTGTTTCAATATAATAATCAACCAATCGGAAGATACGCCCTATGTGATACATCCTATGAATATTGAGGAAATGACAAATGTCTCACTACTAGTTTAATACAATAATGATTAACCCATCATTTGACCACTGATATAAAAGGAGCCTCATTTATCGTAAAGAGGCGGGATGAGAAAAAGCAAGAAAAAGATAAGAAAGAAAGATTTTGTAAGCTACACACTATGTAGAAGACCCGGACACACGTGCTCGCTCGATATTCCTAATAAAAAAGGCCGAACTGGCCCTTATTGATAGTCTTTGAGTTTAATTCATTCTCCACGTCATAAAATTTCCATATTTTTCTTTGTTGACCCAAGAAACACGTCAACAACATGGTTGCGATTTTTTTAGTAACTTCAATTATAGCAGTCTTCGAATTATTTTTCTTGATTTAGGAATTGATGTTTATGTCTTCAAATGTGTTTTGGCCGGAGTGCCTTTTTTGTTTCTTCGCCATCCCTCAATGCCACATTTATGGCCATTATATAATGCAATTGTTTCACATTTGGTAGAGTATATGATGTATGACATTGTTAATGAAATACAATTCATCGAATTTAGAGTGGAAAATTTTCAAAAATATCAAGGTCATTCAAGATGTGTGATGATACCACCATTTCGCTTTCATTTATTATTTTGTTAATTTTTTCTTGGAATATTGTTTGTTCTCTAAACCTAACCATGTGACTCTTCTTTGTACATTATGGATCGTCTTTGCCGATATTATTATCAAGGGTGAGTTGCGACAATAACCTTACACCTTGGTGATCCGGTTTAAATTAGGTAATTTGTTCATATATACCAGTGCTTGTGTTATTTGTTAGTCTTGTCATGGTTGTGTCAACATTAAATTATTATGCTTACCATGAGATAATCTTTTTCCGTTAATTGTTGAATTCAACATTCTTCCATGAAATGTTCTTCAAGTTTTGATGTCCTTATGGTCGTTCTCACGAGCTTAACCGAAAGGAAGAAGGGTATTGGTTTAGTTTTGTGTTTAATTCTCTTTTCCATTAGAAAGACATATAATTCTTGAATATGTTGGAAATGGAGTTAATGCATCTGTTAATGTTGTCTTTGACCATGTTTGGCCAAAGAATTTCTTGATAAACATAAGATGACTGACTTGTTTTCCTCCCATTCAAGTCATTTGTGTTTTATAGTTCTTGGAAAAGAACTTTATATTGCTTCAGAAGAAAGTCTTATTACAAAAGAGGGACTGGAACTAGCATGAGTACTTAGTTATTATGATGAGTCATGAGAAGGCCCATTTTTCTCTGAAGTTATTTTCTGCTTTGGTACCATAGGCTTCTAAAGTATAATTGGATATAATATATTGTGAGAAGTGGCAATTTGAGAAAACTCCACTAGCTATCTTTGTTTAATATGTTAAACTTATCATCTTAGTTTTTAAATGTGTTTAACTGTAAGAATAATTTCACATGGTATAGCCTTTTCAATTCATTAAGATAGGCTTTTGAAGCTTTCTTTATATTGGCAGGGTAAGCCATTGAAAGTGACGAAGATACTCTGTGGAATTATGAGAGAAACCTCTAGCCAACTTATTAGTAAACTAATAAAAAGAAACATCTAAATAGAGAGAAGAAAAAAACATATAATAATTACTAGTATAGATTCAAAAATGTCACCAGTAGTTGGGAGCAATTAATTAGAACTTCTATGAGTAATTTGAGTAAAGAAGAATTAAGATTTTTGTACTTATATATGTTTTCCTTTAAATACTAGCACCGATTACTTTATATGTCTAAGAGACAACATTTAAAAGACAACGAATATTTGCTAAATTGTAGTCTTGTGAAGTATTAACAATGCCGTTTTTGTAAACCGTTGTCTATTAGCGGTTTTGTTTTTGGTTAAAGACAACAGTATATTTGGGCCTAAGACAACTACTTTGTACACCGTTGTCTATTAGCGCCCTTTTTTCATAAAGGAACAACTGTTTGGGCCTACGACAACAACTTCTTAAACAGTTGTCTATTAATTCAAGGGTTTTTCTTCTTAAATACAACATATTTTTAACGTGTTGTATATTTATAGAATTACAATTACAATATTTTAAAGGTTTTGTACATTTACAAAATAGAAACACAACCAAAAACGTTTGTAAATAACATTAATTTTAAAAACGTTTTCCTTTCTTTATTCATTATTTTTAAACTTAATTATAATTAATAATTAATCAGAAATTGAGAACATAAAATAAAAAGAAATAAACGATTGAAAGCAGCAAACCCTCAGTCACCCACCTTCTCCACCCTTAACGTACCCTTCCGTCCAAACCCTCAGCACCTTTCCATCGCAGCAGCGCCTGCCCTTAGTCACCCACAGCCGTCGTTCTGTCGCAGCACCACCAAGCTACTGGATGTGTCAATTTGGGATTCACATCTCACCTAGGTCTCTACCTGCATCAGGTTTCTTGCTCCCCTCTCTCTATAAATACATACTGTATATGCATCTATAGTGCATGGTTTTTTGGTGTGGTTGATAGGTAAGAATGTGTGTGCTTTCATTTATGTGGGATCGTTGTTGAAATAATCGTTTATTGTTTAATTACGGGCGGCGATATTGTGGCAATTGATGTTTTTCCAACTTCAATTTAATTTTGGGTTGAACTCAAGGGGTTTGGTCTGGTTTCTTCTGTTTTTGTTGCGATTCTACTTACTTTTAGGTTTTTTTTTCCTTCCAATTCTTTGTTTTTGGGGTTCCAAGGTGGACTATTTGATGGCGTTTTATCTTTTTATTTTTCTTTTAGTTGGACGGGGGTGGGGAGGTTGTTTACGCGTGAGGGTTGTAGAAGTGAATTTGTTGTGGAGCTTATTTGATGTCCTTATCAAAGAAAGTTCACGTATGCTTGTAATGCCTTAACAATATCCTTCATGTTTAATCAAATTATATACATAGTACATATGAATTTGTTGCTCGTTTAATATTCAGACAACACACACATCAACAGTTTAATCTAATTGTATAGGACATCTTATTTGACTTTATTTTCACAACTCAAGACTTTTGCCATCTTTCCTAATTAACATGTATGGGGAAAGAAGCTGTGTGAAAGAAGATTACTTGAGGTATTCTTGTGAGTGTTCTTGTGAGGCGTATGCCCATTGTACAGTTACCTGTCAGCATTGCTTGAGGTATTCTTGTGAGTGTTCTATTACGTGCCTTTTATCACTTAGTCCAATGTGCAAAGAACATATTAAGTTTATGTTCTGTCATAAATGATCATTGGACATAAAATAGGATACTCAGAATTTGGAAAAATAACAAAGTATGATGCAAAACCTCATTCATTGGTTAGCGAACATTATGTGTCAGTTGCTTTGCATAGTTAGTAGCCTTTCTTCATTAGAAATTTAATTTAGAGATGTCACTTATATCATGTTAATTTCAAATGATATACTTGAAATTGTGGATCTAACACTGCAATATTTTACTTATCGCTTGAAGCATAACTTGATTCAGGTGATTAGGTGGTTGGCACTTAAGCGGACATAGTGACTGATAATCCTATTTTTGGACGTGGCTAATTATCAAGGTTAGTAATTAATGTGCATATTTACACCAATTCCTAATTTCATTTTGAGATTGCAAACTGAATGCAATTTGTATTGTATTGCATATGGAATTGCAATCACAGAGTCCTTGAACTATCATATAATTGCTGATTGCAGGGAAAGAAAGCCAAAAAAGAAAAAAGAAAAAAATATCAGCTAATTAATTAAAATGTGTTGATTAATGAAATTTTATTAGTGTTTGTTAATATCTTGAAGATTAGCACTTAACATGACCTATTGTTATATATTTTTTAAACTGACGCTTCATAGGTTGTTTGGGTTTTACTTTAATTTAAACTGTGGTCATTTTGATTTTGTGGCTACTAATTGTTTTTGCTTCGGTCTTTTGTAGTTGACATGTTTCTCCTAGTGTTAGTCTCAACAGAGGGATTTAAGTTCTTGTTCCCTGTTTCTTTAAGTTTTTGAGATGGTTTCTAGCTTGTGCTCTATATTTCTTATGCAGCCTCTTCTCCAAATATTTTTCCCCTCAGAATCCTTATTGAGTAATATGTCATTGTTTGTGATACAATCATAAAGTAATATGTAAATGTGTTCTTGGTAATTTCCTTTGGTCTGCAATGATAGATTTGTTTTAGTGTATCTGATATTAACTTTTAATACCTTGTCTATTACCCATATATGATTTGTATCTATATTTGCTTCTTCTTTTGTGGGTTTTGCATTTAATGAATTTTCTATTTTTTTAAAATATATTTTAGCTTTGATATACATCTCTGGAAATGCATGAAGGAAATTTCCATCAAGACATTGTGTGATTTTTATCTGCGAAGTTAACTGTCATCTTTATCTGTGAAGTTAACTAGCTACATTATCTTGCTATTCTTTTAGTCCTCATTTTTCCTTTGATTTATAGTGGTTAATGCTTGGATATATAAATATTGTTTATCTGATGTGATTAGTCATGCACAGGTGTTGTATTCTTGTTAGCGTTTAGTAATGAGACAATGTGATGTACTATTTTTAATATAACTAAAATAATTAAGTGCACAAATCATATAATATTCATAAGTAATTATGAATTATATTTGCAAAATAGCCCAATACCAAATCAAAGTGAGTGGCCAAATAGGTGGGGATACATTCAGTGGAGTTTCTAGGAATCATGGCATATATTCCCTCCCAAACATAACCCACATATGTTTCCAGATATAGAGTGATATCATAAGAACTCCCAACGATAAAAATAAATTCAGACAACCACATTCTGAAGCAGAGTTGCAAGAAAAAAAAACATTCTTTCAAATGATCCAATCCCTTAATACCATATTCTTCTCAAAAAACCAGAATGACCCTTCAGAATAAAGAAATGAAGTAAAGTCTCGTAGTACAAACATGAAGAAGTCTCTAGAAGATGATGTAAAGTCTAATATAGTGAGAATCTATCTGTTCTTACAAGGATAATGTAAGAATAATAAAATTAAATTCATTGATATGCAACCATCAAATCTATTAGCATGTACTAAACAATAGCTTTGGCAAATAACTATTGTGGATACAATTATTAGTGACTCATATCTGAGGTAATTATTGTTTTTTTAGTGAAACCACATTAAAATGAGTTCTTTTATCTTCACTGTAGATCAATATGTCGTCAAAATAAACAACAACAAATTTTCCACCTTTGAATGGTTTTAGAACTTGATTCATCAAACACATAAATATGCTAGAGCCTTTGACAAACCAAAACCGCATTACCATCCATTCGTAGAGTCCATCCTTGGTTTTAAAGGTCTGTTTTCCATTTGTCTTCTTCGCAATTCAATTTGATGGTAACGGCTTTTTAGGTCAATTTTTGAGAACACCTTTGCACGTGCAACATATCAAGCATGTCATCAAGCTTTTGATTGGAAACCGATATTTCACGGTAATTTTATTTATAGCTCGACTATCAATACACATTCTCCACGAGCCATCCTTTTTGGGGTTAAAAGAGTCGAAGCGCACAAGGACTCATTGATTCCCTAATGAATCCTCTTTGAAGCAAATCTTCGACTTGTTTTGAAGCTCTTCATGCTCTTTAGGACTCATCCGATAATGTGACAGATTTGGTAGACTTGCTCGGTACAAGATCAATGTGATGTTGGATAGTTCGATTAGGAGGTAAGCCAACGGGCAATTCTCCGTGGAAAAGTAGTTGCAAATTCTTCGAGAATCTGCGAACTTCATTAGTAATAACATGCTTCTCACATTTTGCTTCTTTTGTCAATAGAACGTAAGCAACTCCTCCGATTTTAGCCAAGAACTCCCGCAAGTTTAGGTAAGAATGCCCTCTTCCTCATTCATTGAAGCAAGTACCACTTTGACTCCATTTTTGAAGAAAGCATAAACATTCTTTTCTCCATGATGGATAATCTTATTATCGAACTGTCATGGCCTTCCGAGTAATAGATGACAAGCTTCCATCTCGACCACATCACATAGAACTTCATCTCGAATATGATTTTCCAACAGAGAAAGGAACAAGGCATTGATGTGTTATCTTTGACTTCACCTCCTTTCTTAAACCATGCTATTCAGTAGGGCTTTGGATGAGGTTGGACCTTAAGATTCAACTTTGTCACCATCTCTTTAGAAACAAGACAATGAAGTTTGCATATTACTTAATTATAAAGTAATAATCAAAGTTCAAGTAGATTGAAACATACCGGATGTAACCATCTATGCGGTTGCATGATATCGATTCAACTTACAAAAAGGAATGATATCGTCAAGGTAAATGTGGATAGTGGAATCAACGCCAAAGAGATCGAGAATCTATGGGAATGCGTATACCACTACCATCATCAAGAATTCTCTTGGCATAGCAATATAACACCCATAATTGTGCAAGCACACTTTCAGCGTGCAACTCATCATCAAGCAACTCCTTTTTTGGGTGGACATTTTCCTTTCTACCATACTTCTGAAAAGATAATAATTAATCACACTTTAGATAGGCTCGATAAAATAAATTCTTGTCAATTAGATTAAAATATAATGTCAATTTTACCTTGTCTTTCATCTTTATCAAGTGTACGGGGCGAAAGTCACATGATTTCCACGGCATCACCAATACTTTGACACGTTCTTGAATCGCAAAAGGGTTGAATCATTCGATGGATAATCAATAGCGACACGCGACGAAATTTTTGGGTAATGGAACATCATTGCTTGAAACAATTGTGCCACGCAGCAGCAATATTGGGCCCACGATGCCAAAGTCAATGCAATCTGGCTTACCCACAAATATTTATACGAGTGTAAAATAATTTATATCATTGATATTAAAGATATCGAGTTATAGTAAAATTAAACATGGAAATCATCATCACGAGAGACACTTCATCATCATCGAGATTCTTATTGTTTTGCCATTCATCTTGATTCGAGCCGTGAAATTTTACATCGCAACTACCTTTCCCATCATGATCAAGTCCAAGCATTTTTTACATCATTGGCTCAGTCGACTAGTCGTCTTTGCGTGTTGAGAGAACCTTTCCTCTTCGCAACAACCTCTTAGCTTGCATCTCAATAATTTGATCTTTCTCGGTCATGATCCTCCTTTACCATACCTAGAGTATACAATTGCATTGATATATCCTCAATGACCCTCACTCGCCCACCATGTTCCCCAGAACCAAAGTGCCGTTGTTAGGACATCTTCTTTTGGTTTAAATTTGACTTTCCTCCTTTTTTTGTAGGATGTAATCATCTGTAATGTACCACAATATAAAACTCTTTGAAAAATAGATGACAATTATGAAATAAGTGGATATAGTATTTCATTTCTTGCTTACAATCTTTGTGATAGTTGTCTTTAAATCATCTCCCTCGAATTCTCCTTTTATTGGCGTTTCCTTTCGTCCAAAGAATAGCTCTATTGGTTTGTTCATTATCACATAATTCATCGATCTACATCAAAGAATAACTCTATTGGTTTGTTCATTATCACTAAAAACAAATAGAGTTATTCTTTGGATGAAAGAAAGAGCAAGAAAAAGGAGAATTCGAGGGAGATAACTTAAAGACAACTCTCATAAAGATTGTAAGCAAAAATGAAATATTATATCCACTTATTTTACAATTGCCATCTATTTTTCAATAGTTTTATATCGAGGTACATTACAGATGATTACATCCAACAAAAAAGAGGGAAAGCTGAAATTTAAACCAAAAGAAGATGTCCTAACAATAGCAGACTGGTTCTCGGGGAAATATGGTGGGTGAGTGAGGCGGTTGAGGACATATCAATGCAATGTATACTTTAGGTATGGTAAAGGAGGACCATGGCCGAGAAAGATTAAATTATTGAGATGCAAGCAAGAGGTTGTTGCAAGAGGAAAGGTTCTCTCGAACAATCAAGACGACTAGCCTGGACAGAGGCAATGATGTACAAAAATGCCGGACTTGATCTTGATGAGAAAGGTAGTTGCGGTAAAATTTCACGGGCTCAAGAATCAAAATGAATGGCAAAACAATAAGAATCTCGCAGATGATGAAGTATCTTGTGATGATGATTTCGATGTTAAATTTTACTATAACTTGATATATTTAATATCAATGATATAAATTAGTTTACACTCGTATAATTATTTTTCTAGATGGGTAAGCCAATTGCATTGACTTTGGCATTGGGCCCCAATATTGTCTGCGTGTGGTACAATTGTTTCAAGCAATGGTGTTCCATTACCCATAAGTTGTGCGTGTCGCCATTGATTATCCATCTGAATGATTCAACCCTTTGCGATTCAAGAACACTTAAGTGGGTGTCAAAACTTAAGTGGGTGTCAAAATATTGGTGATGCCGTGGGAAATCATGTGACTTGGCATGTACACTTGATAAAGATGAAAGGCAAGGTAAAATTGACATTATATTTTAATCTAAATGACAAGTATTTATGTTATCGAGCCTATCTAAAGTGTAATTAATTATTATCTTTTTAGAAGTATGGTAGAAAGGAAGATGCCCACCCAAAAAAGGAGCTGCTTGATGATGAGTTGCACGCTGAAAGTGTGCCTGCACAATTATGGGTGTTACATTTGGTATGTTTCATTCCTATAGTACTTTGTACAAAAAGATGAAGGTGGAGAACAAGCTTGACAAATTTAGATTTGTGGATCCCTATCGTGTGGGACATCAACCATCAACAAAAACAGATAAAATTCATCACGTGAACCAGTTGGAAAGCAGAGCCGGTGCTTTGGGAGACAGACTGATTGGTACACCAACTGATTCTCTAGTTCTGGCGCCATGTAATGTAGGGTAAGTAATAGTTAAGATGTTAATTTCAATCTCTTAATCTAAGAAGTTATAGAATTGCATTGTTAAATATGTGTTTGCATGTGTAGTTTCCATTGGATTATGACTGCCATGGATCCTCACAAGGGGATCGTTTGTTTGATGGATCCTCTGCATGGCAAGTGCAACCGCAATGAAGATTGTCAACCTGTTGTAAATATGTAAGAATTTTGGAAATTTGTTAATTCATGTGTGTGAATTTATGTGATAATGTCAGTCTAATTTTTTTCTTGTTATATGGTGAAGGGCCTTAAAAATATTCAATGGAATGAGACTCAAAGCCAACCTACATGGGATGTACTTAAGGGTACGTCTAGCAATGATGATTAACATTTATTTAATTTGTTTGCTAAATGGGCGGAGGCTTGAAAAATATTGGTTTGGGAAGAGAAACCGCTGGAGGATTTGGGTGGCACCATAGTTTTGGTTTTGAGCTTTGTGGACTTTCAATTTTGTTTTCTCTGTTGTTTGTGGAGCTGCAGAGATTTGTTGTTTTATTACTTGGATTCTCATTTAATATCTTTATACAACATATACACCGATTTCAGCTCTTCATTCAGGTAAAACTTAAGATTGATTTAAAATCATAATTATCCTGCTTTTGACTTCTGTTATACCTAAATTATTTATTAAGTGGTTCAAGGGTGCTGCGCAGAATACATAGGCGACATGATAAAGACACCACCTCAATATAATCAATTTTTTTCTGTCATAGGTTCCAAAGCAACCAGATGGCATGCAATGTGGCCTTTTTTGTAATGCGATACATGAGAAAAATAATTGATTAAGCAGTTGCATTAGTTAACAAGGGTTCACTACAACAAATAGTAAATATATTATCCTATTTCCATATTAATTTTCGTACTTTCAAATTTATATGAGCAATTATCATTTTGTAATGTGTATGTTTAGTAGTTGGATGACTTTAATATAACGTCCATGTGCTTTCATTCACAGTTCAAGCTATCTGAGTACTCTCCTAATGACATCAATGAAGTGCGAGCTGAGTGGGCGGAGTTCATATCAAATTATATAATGTAGAAAAGGTATCGAGATCTCCTTTGAGTTTGTCTTATTTTAATTTAATAGTTAGATTCAGTTTAATTTCTATTATTGTATCATTTTGTTGTGCGACCGAGCTTGTCTTTTTAATGGACTGATCACTTTGGATTAAGATTGAGCTTGTCATTTTAATTGAATTAAGATTGAGCTTGTCTTTTTAATGGACTGATCACTTTGCTGGAAGTGTATATGCGTTTAAAAATAATGGGAGTTTTCTATGTATTCCTCAATATATGGATTAATTAGAATGAGTTGCTGGGATTTGTAGTGGTGAACTTGGAAAACCTCTAGAAATTTACAGATTAGCTGACTAAAAGCATTGAATGATCAGTTTGCTAAGTCATGAAAAAACTGGATCATTTCATTTAAATTTGAGGATATTCTTTAAGCCAGTTCCCCTATTTTTCATCTCGATGCCCATTTTGTATGTTTACTTGCTTCAGTTTTTTCGAGTTTTCATCTACAGTTCTTTGTGCTTGGTTGGAATGAATTTACTTACAAAATAATCAATGTCAGGTTACAGAAGGATTTAAAGCAAAAAATTGAGAAATATATATTGAGTAGATATGGAGATATAGAGTAATTTTTAGCATGAAACTGGCCAGTTTATGTTTATCATGGCAAAACGTACAAAGCTTGTATGCTTAGATAACCGATCGAAAGGTCCAGATCTTTCGCATTCCATTTTATTTTAGATTGACCTGATTCTATAACATAATGAAACACCTTGTTTAATTGATCTAGTTTGTGTGATATTCTACTTGACATTATGCTTGCTAAATGTACGTTATATATCCTATTATCTATTTTCAACTCTCTATTTAATTATTTAATATGTTATGCAGAGTATGCAATATGCAGTACTGGAGCTACAGAGAAAACCGGTCGATGTTCATGATTTGGTGATCGCCAACATTGGTTCCCTTTTGCTTAGGACAGTTTTTTATCTAAATTTTAGTGGACTATTGGTGTGGATCTTAGTTTTCTCTATAGATTGTTGGTTCACTCTCTTTGTTATCATTTTGTACAACGATTCGTATTTGGATTAAGTTGTATTCGAGATTATTGACATTTGCAATGCATTTGCCTTTTGATTTATTGTGTTATATTAAGTGATTAGATTGTTTGGATAGTTAGTGTTTTTAATTTATTTAATTCTGCAAATAATTTCCAGGAAATAAATAATAAAAAAAAAGAGAAAAATCTGTTGTAAAATTTGTACAAAAACAATTGTTCCTCACTATTGTTTAGAGATGTTAAACGGGCTGGCCCTAGCCCTATAGGGCCAACCCTAGCGGGCTTTGGGCTAAACGGTCGTCGGGCTAAACGGGTTGGCAATATTGGAACCTAACCCTAACCTAGCGGGCTCCGGGCTAAACGGGCCACTATCGGGGTATAATCAAAAAATTAAAAATTATATATTTAAATTTAAAATTTCAAACTTGATCATATATAACATTTAAGTTTAATATTTAAGGTTAATCTTAAAAAAAGTCATGCATGTTTATAATTACGTTGCATTAACAAATTTATAAAATTAGATTTACCACCATTTAGAAATATAATTTATATCCTAAATAATCTAATAAGACTATGTGACATTTTCTTATTAGAAAAAATGAAAAACAAAATTAAGTAATAAATAAAAGAAATAAAAAAGAAGCTTTTCAAGAATTTATAGCTTGTTTAATAAAGTTAGACTTAAAGACGAGGGAGATGTGAATTTAAAAATAAATTTACTAGTAATAGTAAGTAATAAAAGTAGATATAAAATATTAGAATTATATTTATTTTTAAAAAATAAAAAATAGGGGCTAACGGGCTAGCTCGGTTAACCGGGCTAGCCCGTTCGGTTTAAACGGTCCGGGCCAAAAAGGCCCCGATTTAAACGGTGTATCATTGTGTGGGCCAATGGACCGCGGCCCTTTTTCCGGTTGAAACGGTGTGGGCCAATGGACCGCGGCCCTTTTAACATCTCTACTATTGTTTATTAAGTAATAGACAATTTGTAAAAAACAATTATTTTTTTAGGGAAAATTTTGTAGTTAGAGTAAATCAAAGACAACGGTGAATCAATGTTGTCTAACGGATCATATACAATGGTGTATCATCATTGTTGTCTTTTAAGGAAAAGATCTTTTGTAGATATCTATATTATAAAAGTGTGCATTAACAGACAACATTTATTCACTGTTGTTGGTTACAAATTGTGTTTCATTGTTGCACAACCGTTGTATAGTAATACATAGACAACGGTGTTACAACAATCTTCAACGTTGTATGTGTGTTTATAGACAATGTTTTCGCAATGTGTTTAACCATTGTTGTTAACGGAAAAGTCATGATGTTTCACTATTGTCTATTAGTGCCTTTTTTACAACACCGATATCTAGAATAGACTTTTTTCATAAAAGACCACAATGATTCAGCCTTGTCTATTAGCGTTTTTCTTGTAGTGATAGTATCACTTTTAAGTTGCGTTTAGTAGAATACCATGTTCTTCTTTAATAGTATTATATTTTTTATTGATATGATATGTTCAATAGAATCACTTTTAACTTGTGTTCAACCTGTTATAGACTGTTACTTGCAGTCAAATGAAAGTATTAGTTTTTCTTTTATAAAGTATCAGTTTCTTCTTTAAAACTATTACATTTTTATAGCATTATATAGAATCCCGATGATTTGTTAAATGTATTATTTCTATATAAGTGTATTCTCAATTTTTTTTTGTTTTATGTTTCGTTTCCTTGCGGTCAACTTTTTTTTGTCAAAATATTGTTTTTGAAAGCTTTGGTATGACGAGTATTGAGACCACAAATATGTCTAAGAATTTTTTGAATGATCTCAATAGCGTGAGACTGGATATGCTGAAAAAATAGTTGATTTCTGCTTGAAGAAAGGTGATTGAAGTAGAAGATTAAAGATAAAAATAGAATGAAGATTGACTTGAAGAGAAATATTTTGTGATGTAGCCGATATGTTAATGTATTGTAATATTTTTTTCTTTAATGGCATCTTTTCCCATCCGGAAAATTTCACGAGTAAATTGAAGTCGTTCTACGATTTTATGAAGGCAAAATTGCTTTTTTGGTCCGTTAAGTTGACTCCATTGCGTATTTAGTCCGTTAATTTACAAGGGTGATGTTTGGCAACCACTAATTATTCAAAAGTTGCACATTTGGCCCAATTTTTCGATTTTGAAGAAATCTTATTCCTAAATTGCGGAGTTGGCAAACCAAATACTGAGATGGATGAGATTTAATGACTTGATTGGTGCTTACATGTCAACATATAAAATTGCCAAAGTGGACAACTTTGTCCATGTAGATAAAAAATGGAGAGATCTTGCAACCATGTCAATTTAAAAATTAAAAAAATTATTTATATAATTGAAAAAAAAATGTTATGTTGAAAATTTTATATTTAAAAGAAAAATATATTTAAAAGATGAAATATATTTAAAAATTGCTAATGCTAATGTAAAATTTATCTACATGAATATATATTATATCTCAAAAAATTAATAATAATACAATAATATACAGATTAAAAGGTATATTTAAATACAAAGAAATACTAATTTAGAAAAAAAGACAAATCTGAAAAGGATTGGTATTGTTCATCATCTTCCAAATCAACACAATTCCAAATCCCAATATCCCATTTGTGAGGAGGCCAAAATGAATTCCTCATCTTATATTTGTAAAAGCCTCAAGTCTAAGTGCTACAAGCTTGGTGGAAGGGATGGGCTGTGAGGAAGCTTACTCGGAGGAAGGGAGCGAGGGGTGGGGCGGCGTTATGCGGTTTTGGGGAAGATGATGAAATTCAAAATTGAAAAATATATTTAAAAAGACAGTGGTAAAATAGTCATAAATGCAAAATTCATCCAAATAAGGTGTAATTTCGTTCAACTCATTGTCTCTACCGCCAATTCAACATTTTAGAAATAAGATATCCTCGAAATTTTGAAATCGGACCAAATGTGCAAGTTTAAAAAAGTTTGTAGTCGTCAAATGGCACCCTTACAAGTTAACGGACTAATTAAATACAAAAATGAGCCAAGTAATCGGACCAAAAAGAGAATTTTGCCATTTTATGAATGTCTCAAAAACCTATATACGTTCTTCATTTTAAACCCATCATATTTTCTACAACCTATATATTTTTCATCAAAATTTATATTACCAAATATATTCTCATTTCAAGGAAAATGTTACAACATTTTTTAGAGTAGTGGACAACCACTTCTAAGGATCTTTGAGGACTTAAAATCTTCATACTTACAAAAACACTAGTAACTTCTGCCAAACGAAAAATAATAAACTTTATTTAATTAGTATTGATTACTGAAATACTTAAATCACCTTCAAGAAAAAAGAAAAATCGACAACTAATGACATACTCATTTCTGACTCGAAACATTCCATTCGTATAGAACATGTGTCAATAGATGCATGATAACTTCATATCCTTGGTAAGTGAATAAATTTGAATTCCTTGTGTTAGACTCGAAATATTCAATTTTTATACAACACGTGTATGCATATAAATGGAGGCTTCATATGTTTGGTAAGTGAATGATTTTAACTTCCTTATACATTTGTTCCCAACCTTTCTCATATACTATAAAAACCCACACCTTTCTCCTAAAATTTCATCATCGCACAATTATATTAACAAAAAAATATTTCGAAATCATGTCTAGCCCATATTTGTTAATACTTGTGCTTTTTGCATCAATTCAAGCTATCCCATCTATTGCCAATGACAATTTTGGGTTAGGGCAAGAGTTACGCAAGCACAAGCCACATCATCCACCTACACCTTCACCAAAGTATACACACAAGCCACACCCACCAATTTCTCACTTAGACGAGGAACTTAAGCACAAACCACATCATCATGCACCAGCACCATCGCCAAAGCATGGGAAAAAATCCCCCCCTCCAAGACCATTGGTGGAAGCTTCTGACGTGGCCGAGGTGGAAGAACTCAAGCATAAAAATAATCACAAGCATTCCCATGCACCATCTCATGCTCCCACAGCTGCTCCGACCCATTCTAGATTGGATTTCTTCTGATTGTTGTTACAAAGAGTAGCTGTTAAATAAGAATGTAATAATTCAGCTACTTAAAAATGTCATTGAGCTATTACTAAAAACCTTTATTGTGACAGACGAAAATGTATCAAGAATTATCTTGGTGTTGAATAAGAGTATTGCGATTTTTGCGTTCTGCTTTGTTCACATGAGAATTGCATATATCCCAGATGCATTGGCAATAGGATACTTCATATGTGGAAATAGGGCAACTTTCGGTCATTCGCGTTTTTTGAAAATAAAAACTAGTAATGTCTTTTAGCCTTTCGATTAAAAAAATGACAGTTATGCCCTCCCTATATTCTTTGGTAAGTTACTTTACTATTTTTAAAAAACATTAATGTGGTACGATTCTTGTTCCCGAAATATGAATCTTGGCCCTGCGAAATGTTTTCGGTCGAGAAATGTACCAATACTGAAAATTGTGAAAAAAAAGGCAAAATATAATGGACAATTGAACCAAAAAATGGCTAAAAATATATTTGCTTGAAAAACATAGCTAGTGAACATTTTTGTTATGGACAAATGGACAAAAATTCGACTAATTCTACTTCTTTTTATGGATCCTGAGTTAGATTAACTGTAACTTATGATATAACTTGGTACCAAACATTTTAAAATTTCTATGGATAGACGATTATTACCAATCCATCAGTCTCCACAAAGTTTATTTGCACGGGTACGTAGAGATAGGGAACCATGACATATATTTGCTTTGTTTTCAATGTTCTTCCATCACTTTTAACTCATTTGTCAACAAATTCAAAAGTCCATTTCTTGCTTCAGAAATGGAAAAAAATAAAAAGGGGTCCATTTCTCAACATTTTCCAGATTATTTGTTACACAAATGACACATATTACTAGTTATTGAAAAAGACATTTCTTAGACCGAATAGGCATTGTTATTTCACTAAATTATATAGCCTATCAACATAGTACATAATCAAATAGCAATTAATATATCGATCCTAATTATAATGTACGCCGACACCATGACCGCCAGAAGTGGAGGAACCAGCCGGAGAATGAGTACCCGGCAGGTGATCTTTACCGGCTGGGGGCCCGGGCTCAGACCGATGAGCCCGCTTATGAGGAGCATGAAGGGAGTGTGGTGGGGGCGCTTTTCCACGCCTCTTCACTATTGCTTTGTTTTCTGTTGGTAGAGGAAATGAATCTTTATTTAGGGTGTTATAATTAGTTCCATCTAATGAGTTTTCATAGTATGCATGATGATCACCATGAGAAATTGTCGTGGGAAGAATAATCAAACCAAATATAAATAAAAAGAGATAAACTGAACTCATTTTTTTTTTTTGTATGTATGTGTGAGAGAGAGAGAGATAATGAGAAGTTTTGAAGAACATGACACAATTTGTAACCGTGCCTCTTGTGTCAAATTTATTTGAGATTATAAATGATTACCAATCGATTCATAAAATGATAATTGTGGTAATTTTCCTTGTATTATGATTGAGAAACTGAAGTGGATTTTCCCTTACTCAATGACCACCTTGAAAAATTGATGGTAAAAATAGTTTAATGCCAAGGGTGGCAACCCCTCACACGGCATGATAACACAATATGAACTCGAACCAAAGTTATTGAGAGAAACCCGAACACGAAAAACGACTAACACGAATCTGACACGATATTACCAATTTGTCTTAAAACATAATATCTTATATTTTATTTAAACTAGCATTCCACCCGTGTGATGAGCGGACTGTTTATTAAAAAAATTAATTGTCTAGTGATTGCAAATTCTGGAATTTCATTTAATAATTAAAAGTTAAAAGGTAAATATAAAAATAAGTTATAATGACAATTAATTTTCTGTTTATAATTAATGGAATCTAAAAAGTAGGAATTCGATCAAGACGAGCTAATCTACTAGCCAAGAACGAAAATGAAGCTCTGTCAAAAAATTGAGACTCGCGCGTATCCACAGCTAAATTCGCAAGGTTGTCTGCTACAGTATTCCCTTCGCGATAAATATGAGATATTCGAACTTGACCAAGTTGCACTAGAGATTGTATCTGAAGTACTACATATTGGAACGTCCAACGAAAAGGAGGCGGCCTTGCAATATTTTGTAATGAAACTAATGAGTCCGTTTCAATCCAAATTTTGTTGATATTCATTGAAATACAAAGATCCAGTCCTATAAGGATGGCTCGTAATTCCGCCTCGACATTAGACGCAACATGAATGAAGCTGGAAAGGCCCCACATATATCACCAACTGAATTCCGTATTATACCACCACAACCTGCCAAATCAGGATTACCTCGAGATGCCCCATCCGTATTGATTATAAACCATCCTTGTTCAGGATAAGACCATTTCACTAATGTAATTTTCTGCATATTTGGAGTTGTCATACAAGTGACTCTAGTGAATTGGCAGTAACACAATCACCATGCCAGGACACTTTCTTAGCAGATTGGAGATGAAAAATAACTCTAGCTATAATCTTTCTATACTTAAAAGCGTCTATCATTATAAATCGATTCATTTCTCTCCCTCCAAATACACCAAAATATCATCAAAGGAGTAACAGCTCGAGCATGATTCGAGAAATCGAAAGGGGATGATATACGCCAAGATTGAAGAAATATGCGAATATCACTTGTATTCGGCAACATAAAACCAAACGCCTCCGGAAAAAGGTCCATCTTTTTGCGAACCATTGGGAAAAGTATAAAGAGATGAGAAATATCTTCATATGAACCATAACATGCACGACAACATGATATAATCACCATACCTCTTGCTCCCAAGACGTCATCTACCTGAACCCAATTATGTAAAAGTGTCCAAGTAAAAAAGAGATTGCTAGTCTTATAGCAGTTGTCCAAATGTCCTGTAGAAAACCAGATTTATTAGTACGAGCCACACGAATGGAATTCCAGGCTGAGTTAATTGAGAAGTGGCCTGTTAAAGTTAATTTCCAAACTGGAATGTCTTCCTGTCAAGGAATGATAATTTTTTTGCAAATTTCTGAAACTACCGATGGGGGTAACATTTGAGATGATGAAGATTTGTCCCATTGACCTTCTCGCCAATATTTTTTAACTAGATGACTATGGAAGCCCGGACAATGATGCCATGAAGGATCCGATGTCAACCACGAATCACGCCAAAACAATGTGTTTCCAACGCCTAAGCTCCAAAAAATATGTTGTTCGGCACGGTCTCGTATACGAGCCAGTCGCTTCAAGAAGGCGAGTGATAAGGTAACACAGGCGCAAGCTTAGGAACTTCATTTGAAAAATATTTTGGCGCATAAATGAGCACCACTAAACTCTCATTCACGTCCACTAAACTCCTAACTCCCAAACCATTCTCCACCAAAGGAAAGCATAGATTGGTCCATCGAGTCCAATGAACTTTATTGCCTCCAGCAGAAGAGTGTTGGAAATATTTTAAATATTTCGGGTGAATGAGAAATTGTTTCCAAAAGGTGTATTTGTTCATTTGAAACTACTCGGATTGAAAAGGTTTATCCGAATAGTTGTGTTGTTTCATTGAAACTAATGGACGTGTCTGTTCGGATTAATGGACATGTTCATTCGACAGTTGTGTTATTTCACTTATGACTTTTGGTACTCTATATATATCCCAAGAATCTGCAGATTATAGATAAGCAATTTGCATTCATTCATTTTGCATACAAACACAAGCATATATTCTGTCAAAATATTCCCATAAAAAGAGAAGTACAAAACATTCAAAGTTCACCGTCTCTTGTTGTTTGGAGTGCTACTACAATGCCAAGAGGAGGAGACCGTTGTATCTTGGGAGACGTTTGCTATTCAACCGTGGGCACCATAGCGGGCAATTCGTCTTAAAGACATAGAGTCGAATTCTAGCCTCGGTCTATATTTCTGTACTTTTTGCATTTCAATTTTGAAATCCAAGTAAGTTTTTTCGGTTTATTTTCGAATATAATATCGCACGTGAAAAATCCCCAATAAAGAGCCCCATAGAAATCTTACAAAAAGATGATGAAGTTTATCGATAACAGCCTTTGGAGCATCTACCACCTGTAAAATTTATAATGACATTGATAAAAGAGTTGATTTAATGAGAAGAAGCCTTCCAGCCATTGATAAGGCCAGACAATCCCATCCCGACACCTTCGAAAATTGGAGCCCCTTATTCTGAGAGTATAAAGTTTGTAGACCCCTAGAAAGAACTTCTGCCATAATTACAATTAAAGTTGGAGATATTTGGTCACCTTGTCTTATTCCTCGAGTAGATTGAAAAATCCATATCCCGCATCATTAACTAACACCGAAAACCTTACCTCCTCAACAGTATGTCATACAAGCCTAACGAAAAATTGAGGAAAACCCATCTTTAGTAGAACTGCATATAAGAATGACCGTTGAAAACGTCATAAGTTTTGCCATATCCAATATTAGAATAGCATTTCCCCATTTTCCAGGCTTGTCAATTTGATGCACCATCTCCGGAGCCATGAGAACATTATCAGTAATATTACGAGATGGAACAAACCCGCTTTGCATAGGTGAGATAATTTTTGGTAAAAGCAGATTGAGACGATTTGCTACGACTTTAGATAAAATCTTGTTGCTAACGTTGCACAAAGAAATTGGTCTAAAGTCTGACCACGAAATGGGTGATTCTTTCTTCGGGATAAGTACCAGAGATGTTGACTTAATAGCTTTTGGGATCGGCGTACCAGAGAGAAAATCATTGCAGGCCATTAATAAATCCCTGGAAATTATATCCCAACATGTCTGATAAAAACCCGATGAAAACCCATCCGAACCGGCGGCACTTTCTTTTTGAATATCAAATACAAATTCATGAAGCTCCTCCAAAGAAAGCATATTGCAGAGATCATTTCCATCCTCAATATTGATCATTATACTGATATTGTCGAGCAAATGATCAGGAGGTTAAGTGTCAATCGCTGTGAACATATCTTGGAAAAAATTAGCCGCCGACTTACCAATTTCTTCAGGATCATTCACAGTCTCGCCATTAACCATAATAGAGGAAACCCAACACTTAGCACTTCTTTTCTTAACCAGCGAGTGATAATATTTTGTATCGCGCTCACCCTCATTCCACCAACGAGAAACTGATTTTTGCCTCTATTAATCTTCATCAATTACTAACGTTTTGGAAAGTTTCGCATAGGATTCTTTCATCTTCATACGATTAATCTCTGAAGGATTATCATTAAAAGATTTTTCTTTCGAGGTCTCTTCCTCCTCTAGCATTCTGACATTCTAAAAAATATTCCCAACACTGATTTATTCCAATTTTTCAAACAATGTTTTAGACGAAATAATTTACTCTGGAACTTTCTCATTCCTGAAAAAGGCGACGGAAGGTTCCAATTTGTTGCAACCACATCCAAGAAATTCTCATGTTTAGCCCAACAATTAAGATAACGGAAAGAACTTGGTTTTGATAACACTAGGTTACTTGTGAAAAAAAAAAAAAAATAAGGGCCGCGTAGTCAGAGCACTTGCGCGGGGTGTGAGTAATTCCTGACATTGGGAAGGCATCTATCCATCCTGGAGAGAATAAAACCCTGTCCAATCTTTGCCACAGATGACCTTAGTCCAAGATATTTATTGCCTTTATAGCCCCATCCAAAAGGCCACAATTTAACAAGCGATCACGAAAATCATCCATTGATTCGAAGAAGGGGGACGCCCAAATCTACGCTCGTGCCCATACAAAATAATGTTAAAATCTCCAGCCACAAACCAAGGAGTATCTCGATATTCAAGTTATTTAAACCATCCCATAGCAACTCTCTCAAAGATGTGTGCATTTGGCATGTACAAAAGTGGCTAAGAAACTACGATCGGCCATTTTATCAATCCTACAATGCCAAAATTGTTCATGATCTACTAGAACTTCCACTTTGTCTCTAGAGCGACAAAAAATCCAAAGCTTATTAAGAGAATGTATTATAACTTTATCAAAACCCAAGCGGCGCATAAGGAAATTATGATTAAAGCAAGCTTTCGGCTCAATCAATACAACTAGAATAACCTTATGTTTATCCACCATAAGTTTTAAGATCATTGGGAGTTCGAGTTCCAGGATCCTCTTATATTCCATATTATAAAATTCATTTAAAAGGAGGAGAGTTAGACTCAAGTAGAATGCCTCCGTGTAAGAATACGAATGGTTGTATTGTAAAATTTTTCGTGGCGCCGCGGTGAGACTTCCTGCCTCCTTTTAACAATTTATTTCCCTATCCGATTCAAGAGATGACGATGGCGATGACCCACAATAGCGGCTTGATCCGTATGATCATCTAATACTTGTTCATCATCCTTATCAAAATTAGATTCATCAACATCATCATCATTAATTTCCAATGGTTGGAACATCATCACCATTAAGCGAGATCAAATTTATTAAAATCTACAAATAGGTTTACACCCTCGGGGTCTTTTATACAATAATTTTTTGTACTCGCCTCGTTAATCCTTGAGGTAGTGCTTATCCTCGGTGAATTGTCCTCCTTTTGTTTATCTTAATAAAGTAGCCATTTGACTATCCTTAACAGTGCACTGTAGTAAAACATCAACCACTAAATTAGGATTGATCCTTTCCTCCATAGGTTGTTGTACAATTTCATCTAGAAATTGTATGCCTAAAGCTTGAGGGGATATAGGATTATCCAACACATATGTATCCAAAAGAATAGGATCTTCAAAATGTTGTTTTGAATTAGGCGATTTCTTTGGGATATATTCTTTTTCGAGTTCTTACCTTGTCTCGATCTCTTCATGTATTCTCACCTTCTCCAAAAATTTCCGAGTAGGACGAGGATTACCATTACTATAGCAGGCATTATCACTATGTCCCATATGTCGACATGTTCCACAATAACTGGAGGATTCTCATACACAATGGTTGTTGGACAATAATTTCACCACACACCAATGCAATTTCTTGAATTAGGTCGCAAGTAGATCAATTTCCACACGACACTAACGATACTTAGTGTAGATCGATCTGCCGTAGGTTCATCCATTTTAAGGGTTTTCCCAAAAGCGAAGCTAAGTCAAAAAGAGGTCATTTTATGAAATAGATGTAATGGCAATTGTGGAAATCGAGAAGAATTTAAAGAGTAGATAAAATCTTCATCTTATTTCACAACACGTACTAACAAGAATATATATACAATTCAACCTATTAGCTAACAGGAAGGTTTTGCTGTACAAGGAAAAATTCATATACAAGGAAACTAAATAATTATGGTGCAAGAAAGAATAAAATTTATAAGAAGAAAAATATTCTTGCATATCACGTGACTTCTTCTTGTGCGCGGCTCGTCTGGTGTGAACTCCGCGATTCTCGAACATGTTTAGAAGTGTCCGGGTTTGGTAGAAGATCGTTTTGATGTTCGGTTTGACTTTCAGATTTTATTTCTTTAACAGGCCCTCGCAAGATGGAGCTTCCATCGAAGACTCCAATCTTGGAACGTGATAGAAAGAACTTGGAAGGAAGTAAGGATTTGGTCAGAACATCAGCGAGCTGGTCATGGGTCGAAATGTAGGAGACCGTAAAATCGCCATCTTGAACATGACAACGAACAAAATGATAGTCAATAGATAGGTGTTTCATACGAGAGTGAAAGACTAGGTTTATAGATAAAAATGTAGCGTCGAGATTGTCACAGAACAATATAGGAGGTTTAGGTAACGGAAAGTGAAACTCAGATAAGAGATTACGCAACTAAAGTACCTCAGCCACACAAGAGGCGAGGGCACGATACTCTGCTTCAGAGGAGGATCGGGCCACAGTACTCTGTTTTTAGAACTCCAAGAAATAGGAGAGTTGCCAAGATAGATAATGTAGGCAGATGTGGAGGACCGATCATCCAAATTCCCTGCCCAATCCAAGTTAGTGAAAGTAGTGAGTGAAAGGGAGGGGGTTCGGCGAAGGAGGAGACCATGGTGGATTGTGTGCTTAAGATAATGAAGAAAGGCGTTTTTTCTTTGAGAGATGAGTTCACTGGTGGGTTTGTGCATGAACCGAGAAAGTTTGCTAACAATGAAAGAGATGTCTGGACAAATGAGAGAGAGGTATTGGAGACCCCCAACAATTTGACGGTAGTAAGTGGCATCGGTGGATGGGGAGTTATCAAGAAGACAGAGAGATGAGGAGTTTGACATGGGCGTGGAGACCTCTTTAGCATCAATCATGTTTGTGCGAGTTAACAAGTTATGAATATATTGTGAGTGATTGAGGAAGATAGATGAATGAGTGCGAGCGACCGATCTGAGAAAGTGATGAAGGGAGCCCAAGTTTTTAACAGAAAACGATTGGAGAGGGCATGGAGAAAATGGGACAAAGCGTTGGGAGTATTTCTGTAACTAAAAGATCATCCACATATACGAGAAAATAGATAATAATAGAGTTGTTGAAATATAAGAATAAAGAAGAGTCACTGGAAGAATTGGAGAACCCGTAGGAAAGTAGAAACGAGCGAAGTTCGTGGAACCATGCGCAAGGGGCTTGTTTCAAGCCATAGATAGATTTCTTGAGGCGACGGACATGATGAGGTATTGGGAATCGCCAAAGCCAGGTGGTTGAGACATGTAAACAACCTCATTGAAGTCCGTGTAAGAAGGCATTGTTGACATCTAAGCTGGTGAATAGGCGGTCAGAATTGAGTGCAAGAGTGAGAAAGATACGAATAGTGGATGGCTTGACGACCGAGCTAAATGTTTCATGATAGTCGATCCCCAGGCCGTTGGTGAAATCCATTTGCTACGAGCCGCTTTATAGCGAGACACGAGAACCATCAGAATTTCGTTTATTTGAATACCCATTTGCAACCGATAAGATTTAGGTTGGGAGGAGGAGGACAAGTTCCCATGTTTGATTTTGAATAAGAGCACTAAGCTCATCAACCATGTCTGGCGCCGAGGTTGGGTTCGAAATGGCACAGGTAATGTTTGTTGGTTCGAGAGATGGAGCAATAGAATGGCATTTTGCGGTAGTGTGAATTTGTTTGGGTAGGAATATATTATTTTTGCACGGGTGATCATGGGGTGTTTGGTTGGAACTGGTGGGATTGATTCGGGGTGGGATTAGTGGGCTAAGTATGAGAGAATGAGGAAGGTTGGTCGGAGGGGGTTGGATGGGGCAACCTCCGGTTTAGGTAAAATGGGTTGAGAAGTAGATGTCCCGGGTGGGTGAGTGTAGAAGAGATGAGGTGGTACATTGTCGGGAGAAGGGGTCGATGACTATTAGAGAGTGGGAGGGAAGGAAGAGGAATACAATGTGAGTGGAGGTAAACTTGGAAGAGGGGATAAGGGGCTCGTGTGGGTGGAAAGGGGGAAGGCGTGTCAATGAACCGAACATGTGAGGATGTGAATAAGGTATTGGTGTCTAAGTCGAGGCATGTATAGGCGTGATGGGTGGTGTCATAGCGAAAAAGACACGGTGTGGAACATGGTGCTAGTTTGGAGTGGGAATAAGGTCGAAGCCATGGAAAACACAAGCATCCAAATTGGCGAAGAGTGGCGTAGTTTGGATGGCGATTGAGCAGTGAAGAAACGGACTAGAGTTGGATAGGGACGGAGTAGGAAGGCGATTAATTAGATAGATGACCATCCGGAAGTCATATGTCGAAGGATGTTTGAAGAGAGACATGATGGAGAAGGGTTAACCGGTTTCAACAATATGGCGATGGCGTCGTCAACAAAGCCATTGTGTTCGGTGTGTACGGAGGGGTGATTTTATGAGTAATACCAGCGATGCGAAGTAATTTAGTGAGACCAATGAATTCACCCCCGCCATCAGTATAGAGAGTTTTAATTTTGTTGCCAATTTGAGTCTCAATTTTATTTTTGAACACAGAAAAAATAGGAAGAACATCAGATTTGAGGCGCATAGGAAACAACCAAATAAAATGAGAAAAATGATCAACAATTACTAAATAGTAGCTAAAACCATCTCTAGAAGTTACAGGACTCGGGCCCCAAACATCAGTAGTATAGAATATCTAAGGGGTGACGACTAGTAATGCTAGACACATTAAACGAGAGCTTATGGCTCTTATTACAAAGACATGACTCACAATAAAATTGAGATGATAGAGGCGATTAACTCCGGGGATGAGACGGAAGCAATTAGGTGGTTGGTAATTTTGAGTGATGGATGACCCGAGCTTTCTTTGTGCCAAAGATGAGATGTGGAGGTAGTGGAATGAATGTGAGGCATTGTTGGACCGAAGGCGGGAGAGGCCGGACGATGGCCAAAGGTAGAGATTATTGTGGGTTCGGCCGAGAGTAGGGTGCGCTTGCTTTTGAGGTCCTTCACAAGGTAAAATGAGGGGAAAAATTCAATAAGTAGAATTTTGAGTACAAAATTGAGATCTGAGAAATAATTTTACGGTGCATATGAGGAACACACAAAACATTTTGTAGTTTCAAAGATGGGGAGAGATGCGTAGAGCTCCTGTGTGGGAGATAGAAAGTGTTGTGTTGTTACCTAACAAAACGTCATCGGGACCATCATATTCTTTGGTGCAATGAGAGGTCTGCAAGGTTGGAGAGCGACATGGTTGGAAGCACCAGAGTCCATGATCCAGGAGTTGTGGGAAGGGGAGGTAGTTGTATAATGAACGGAAGAGCGAGGTGGCCGAAGATGCGGAAACAAGGTGAAGCATTTGTGCATCTCATGTCCAGGTTTCCTGCAATATTGACATATGACTATTGTAGTGGCGGGATTACGAGAGCGGTCACGTAAATTGTCACGAGGAGGCTCCCGTGAGATAAAGGAGGACGGGTGGTGACTGGAGCTATAGGTGATGAAGGGGTGGGCAGAATGCCAGCGGAGCTTGAAAAGGGTGGTCGACGGTTTGGACGATTGGATGGCTTGGTTGTGTAGTTTAATGTAGCGGGGGGACTGATAATTGTGGAATCGGCATCACGAAGATAGGATTCATGATCAATCAACTTGTCATAAAGTTCTTCGAAAGTCACCGGAGTGTCGCGGGTTCGAAGAGCGGCAATGACTTCTTTGTAAGCATTCCCAAGGCCGCATGTGCAATAGATCAATAAGTCTGCATCAGTGAGCGGAGCGCCGAGAGTGGAGAGTTCATCCGCCATTGTTTTGATTTTTAATAAGTAATCTGAAATAGGTTGAGTGCCACGAGACAGGTTGGTCAATTTATCCTTTAGATGAATGATGTAAGATTGGGATCGCTTTGCAAATATGCGATCCGATTTGCCGGGCCCTCAGCCTCATGCGCCGAGGGCGCAATGAGAGGGATAAGGGATTCGGTAAGAGAAGCCACAATTGAGTGAAGAATTAACTGATCTTGTCGCTTCCAAAGAAGAAATTCAGGATTCGGATTATCAATGTTATTGACGTTGATGAGACGAGAAGGTGGAGAGGTTGTACCATCAAGAAATCCCATGAGATTTAGCCCATAAAAAAGGGAAGTGAACTGCAGTTTCCAAGAGAAGTAATTGGAGGTGGTAAGACGGATGGGAAGATGGGTAGCGGCATTGATTTGAATAGATGGAGTGATGGAGTTTTATGTTAGGTGTGTGGTGTTGTTTGTAGAGAAATATCGATGTTTGAGACATGGTGGTGTTAGCGAGAAGAAGGAGAGGTTGTTGTTTGGTGGTAAAAAAAGATTGCTGCTGCGAGAGAAAAAAAAAAGGAGGGTGCTCGTGAGAGTCTTAAGTTGGTTGTGATACCATGAGAAGAATTTAAAAATTGGATAAAATCTTCATCTTATTTCACAACACGTACAAGCAAGAATATATATACAATTCAACCTATCGGCTAACGGAAGGTTTGGATGTACAAGGAAAAATTCATATACAAGGAAACTAAATAATTATGGTGCAAGAAAGAATAAAATTTATAAGAAAACAAATATTCTACATATCAAGTGATTTCTTCTTGTCGAAGCTCGTCAGTGTGAACTCCGTGATTCTCGAACATGTTTAGAAGTGTCCTGGGTTTGGTAGAAGATCGTTTTGATGTTCGGTTTGACTTTGATTTTATTTCCTTAACAAAATCCTATCCAAATAGGTGCGATTGATGATTCGCTTTAGTATCAAAATTGGGAGTCCATTTGAAAATTCTCATAGGCGTGTTATCAACAATCCGGACTTGTCGAGTCCAAAGCTTCGCATAATCCTCACTATTAGACAGCTTAATAAGAATATGACGCGAGTTAATGGAACCTATTTGGTAAGGTTAAAGGCTGTATAGATATGATTATGTTAGTTACAAATAGCGATTATGTTAATTACGGTTATTCACGATAGTTACAAGTTTGTTTGTCTGTTACATTACATTCGGTATCAAGCCTTTGGTTCTATAAATGTAGCTCTGTTGTCATTGTTGGTTAATAATATCTTTCCTCTTTCAGATCTATACTTCTTTCTATAGTTTAACAAAGGCAAGACCGGCGAACTTAGATCATAAAGAAGCAATTTTTGGGCATCCATAACGTAAATTTTCCGATGAGGTGGTTTAATTTGGTTCAAGAAGGTTGGGGTTAGTGTTGGCGGCTGTAAGAGGGAGAAGCTTGCGTCATCATTAGGGATATTTTAAATGATATATGTTAAACTATAGAACAATTAACTCATAAGTACACAAAAGAATTAATTATTAGAAAAAAATTGATTTTAAATAATTATAGAATATATTCATATATGATAGCGAATTGAAAAAAATAAATTATAAACTGTTTGGGTTTAATATATTATGGCTTCAGAATAAAAACAAATACAAAATAATATGAAAACGGAGCAGAGTTTAACTAAGCATCAAATTGAACAATTGAAAATATTTCATATATAGGGCTCAAAGGTGCTTGCCCAAATTCATGAATAAAACATTGAAAATTAAAAACAAAAATCTGATGGGCCCAACAAATATGGCTTAAACGAATTACATGGAATATACAACAAATTCTACAAAAGAACCTAGTTAGTATATGGGCCGACTGGTTTAACTCAAATGTATTATAATTAAATGAGAAAAAAAAGGAAAAAATCTTCGCAAGTCAAGAAAACCTTGCCTTTGAAGCACATTTTGAACAATTCATATCTCTTAAACTCTTTCTCTCTCAAAAATATTCAGATTAAATGATTTTTCTTCTGTGTTTTTGCTTGTTCTACAACTTTCTAAATTAGAACTTGTTAAGAATGCAAATCTTTGGTTTCTTTTCCTATTTGACAAATTTAAACGGAAATTTTACGATTTTACCGAAAAACTTGAAAACATATCCTAATTTTTGTGTTTCAACCAAAAACTATCCTGTATTGTGGAAAGTTAATTTTGTTCGAATGAAATTGTTTTTTCTTGGGATCGACAAAAACTTGGCATCGGGCCGTCGACAAGTCAAAAGCGTCAGGCGGATCAACCCAAATTCAAATAATTCAATATTAGCCCCATGCGGGATTCGCACGTCATTAACAGCATCCTCGATGCCTCCTATAGGCATGGGCTTGGGGTGGGCCCCACTTGCTTTCAATTTGAGAAAGTGCTAATTGTTGCATTAATTATGTGACTTCTTTTTGCAAGTTTTACCCATTTATGTGGGTGGTTATTTCTCTTGTTCATTTATATATGATTTAGATAAAATAATTTAGTTTAGGCCATGTCAATGTATTTCTAAACACGCATATTTTAAATATTTTCACTAAGATCCGAAAATACAAGTATTATTTTTTTTCGAAAAATTATTGTAGTTTCCCAAAAACGTATTAGCGTCCTTCTAAAACGTATTAGTAGTTCTTGAAATGTATAGTAGTTCCTGAAGAGTATTTTAGTATTTCTCATGAATATACTCCGAAATGTATTAGCTGTGAGTCCATCAAAAAGTATTAGTAGTTCCTCGAAAAAGTATTAGTAGTTAAAGTGGATAGTATTTTAGTAGTTTCTGAATATAATTAAATTTTTCTCCGAAATGTATTGTGATCCGTCGAAAAGTATTAGCCGTCCTTCTAAAAAGTATTAGCGAGTTCTTCCGAAATGTATTAGTAGTCTGAAGAGTATTTTAGTATTTCTCCTAAATATACTCCCGAAATATATTAGTGATCCCTAAAAAAGTATTAGTAGTTTCTCAAAAAAATATTAGTAGTTCCTGGAGAGTATTTTAGTAGTTTTAGTGAATATAATTAAATTTTTGTCTGAAATGTATTATGATCTTACGAAAAGTATTAGCGAAATCCTTCTAAAAAAAGTATTAGCGATTCTTACGAAATGTATTAGTAGTTCCCTAAAGACTTTTTAGTATTTCTCATGAATATACTCCCGAAATGTATTAGCAATCCCTCAAAAAGTATTAGTAGTTCCTCGAAAAAGTATTAGTAGTTCCCTGGAGAGGTATTTTAGTAGTTTTCTGAATATAATTAAATTTTTATCCCCCAAAATGTATTAGTTGTCCCTCGGAAAAGTATTAGTAGTTTTTCGAAAAAGTATTAGTAATTTACTAGAGAGTATTTTAGTAGTCTTCGCAAAGTATTAGTTTTTTCTTATAAAATGTATTAGTATTTCTCCATAAAAGTATTAGTGATACTAATACTTGTATCACTTAGTGTTTGATATTTTACTCTATTTTCTTCAACAGAGTAATGAGAATTGAGGGGATTTATCTGAAATCGTGAAGCTTAAACAACAGCAGCAAAACTCAAAGGAGAGAATAACAAAAATGGAAAAGAGAATTCGAAGTACGGTGAAAAAGCAACAGCATACCATGAGTTTCCTCACGAAAGCCTTCAGAAGCCCTGTATTCGTCTAGCAATACATGGATAAGTACGTGAGAAGAACGATAAAAACATATCGAAATAGTGCAGAAGAGGAGAAATTCGGCAAAATTCAAGAGATCAATATACATCAAGATTATTGAGATTTGGTTTACAAATTCAGGCGCAGCCGTAGCGCAGGCCGACGAGGTCGCAGATGACGCCCATGACGAGGCGGGAGAAGATGCTGCCGGAGACGGAGGCGACACTGGCGTTGCCAATGTCGGAGTGGGTGAGGTTGAGGTTGTCGCGGATGATGGGGACGAGTGGGCGGCGATGAAGGTGGAGATGAAGCATTTGAAGAAAGAGATCCAGGCTAAGTGAAAGGATATGGCGACAAATAAAGATCTGCGAGGTGGGTAGGATATTTATATCCGTCTAACAGATCTAGATCCGTTAGACGGTCTGACAGGAGACTAGCTCGTAAAAACCAAACAAAAAAATTTTAGATATATTTTTTGGTTGCTGTTCTGAAAATTTATGTTAGAATGTTTATTATCTTTTTTTTTTTTTTTTTTTGTGGTTTTTAGTTTGAGATCTTTCTGACTCAAGCTCGATTATTCTGACATTTTGGTGGGTTAAGGGACGTTGGCGTGATAGTCTGACAGTGTCAATGAGGAGTTATTTAATGGTGCTCCAAAGAAACTAAAACACGGTAGTTTTCCTTATTTCCTCGTATATAGAAATTTGTTTTTTTACTTTTTTGTGAATTATTCTGCAAAATATTTGGTATCAGTTGTTTACAAAAAATTGGTTACATTTGCTCTTATACTACTGTCGTCAGTGAACATTGGCCAATTGTTCCTTTTAGTTTATGTGGTTTGCATGTTTATTATTATTACTTTTTCACTCAAAAACCTATTTTTAAAATATGCTTTAGAGAAAATAATTTTGTTTTGTTGCTTATATTTGCTTTAGGCACTATAAGATATAGTTTTGAATCTTTTTCTCAACGTTTTCTTCGTTGGCATGAATTCATTATTGTTTTTGCTTGATTGCAATTTCATTGTGAAAAGAGAAAAAAGAAAATTATAAGACAAAATCTTATATGAGACCGTCTCATGGATCTAAATCCGTGATACGGAACCCTATATTCAACCCATCCATTTTTTTTTGAAATTATGAGCAAACTTGAGGGTAAATTTGGAAAAGAGAAAAAAACATTCCAAACCTACCCTAATTCCCAACTCTTTGCATCACGGCTCGTCTCTCACTCTCTCCCGCTCCCCTTTTCGCCTTTGCCACCACCGCCCCACACTGCGATCGCGCTGCCACCGAGCGTCTCGGCTACGGAATCCATGGCGGCGACAACCCGTTTGTTTCTTGCGATTCATGCTAACGATGGTTTGGAACACCGGGAGCGAACGAGTTTGAGGAGTGGAGCGTGCGATTATTCCTAAGCATCATGAATGTATGAATTGATACCACAGGGTATTTACAATTTAATGATTCATAGTCACATTTTTGTATGCTTGCTCAAAGACCATTTTTAGTCCAATAATATACATTGCGCTTTGATTTTGTTGTGTCATAGCATGTATTTGCATAAGCATTTTAAAAATTGAAAAGGATTGGAAGAATATCGTTTCGTCAAGACAAAGAACTGTGAAGAAAAAATTTAATTGTCACCATATGATAATTTGCGTAAAAACATACATTTAACTGCTATATTTGGTGGAGTTAAGGTTATAATCAATTGTTTGCTCCTTTTGATGTTTGAATCATAGTTATTAGGGTTTTATTTCCCCTTTTTGAATTGGTGATTATGCGGCTACTTGATAAATTCGAAAGCCGATATTCTGAAGTCTGTCACTCGAAGGACTCGGTTTGTGAAATTTGGCAACTTTATACTCTAATTATCAACGTGTTTGTTTTCCTGGTTTTTTTGAACTGGAATTTTGGCAAAAGTCTACGCTTGTTGGTAGTTAATAATTTAATATTATTTTGTGTGGTTGTTAATTTTTGGTTCAATTTGTCGTTAATTTTCGGAATTTCTCATGTTAATTTATCATTATATAGATCATGGTTTGTAAATGTCATTGCGTTAATTTTTGTGCCAATATTCTATTTTCATGTCTTGTATAGATTATTATAACTTCTATACAAAACTTACAAAAATGGTACCAATATGATTTCTCTTATCATACCTTCACGCGATCAAGAGAAGGAAGATGTTGAAGACTAATGTAAATCTTGTCACTTGAACATTGTAGCCAACTGAAAAAGAAGGCTTATTGTAAATGCTTTTATGTCTAATCTTGATTTAACCAAGAAAATTAGTATACGAAGGCTCCCCGGGATGGATCATCGGGATCGACCCGGGGTCACTTCGGGTATTTTTAGATGGGTGACCTGAAACATGAACGCACGTTAGGCTAGCTAGGGTGGCCCGGCTAAGGCCCTCCGATCTTAAGTCGGTTCGGTCGTGAGGTTAGATGAAGTAAAAGTAGTGAAGTGATGAATGAACAGTCAAAACTTAACCTCTTAATCATTGTACCTGACTTTTATAGTGGTGATTATGTAATAACATTTGGTCCACGTGACATCATCTGGAGAGCCTTTTTATCAAAGGATCAATGATGGGGAGGAGTTCGGGTCGATTCAGTTCGGGTCGGGTTGGCGGTTCGGGTGAACCCGACCTCGGTGAGCAGTCCGCGGATCTTGGCTCCTTTAGTCAACTATTGGGCTTTTTTAAGGGTAATGTGGTAAAATCACTTTATTGGTTTATCAAGTACATTTATCATGTTTTCTAGATAAGGAGCTTGAGTTTGTATTTGTATATTAGAAAGCTTTCGACGCAAAAAGGTGGACCAGACGTAGTAATTTGATTTAGATCACTTTATTATATTTCACTTAATATTTGTTTAAGTATCTTTCAGGCATCTTGACAGACTGATTTTGGGCTGTGTTTTGGCTGGCTTGTACCTCTTTTCTCCTGGCATGTGATGTTTTAGGGACCATTAAGATAGTCCAACAGAATTACTTGGTTGAAGTTGGAGTTGCATTGCCCTTTTTGGCTGAGGAATTTGGTTGATTGGTTGATGTCTCATTCTTCTTTGTATCTTTTTGGCAGAATTGTGAATATTTTTTTGTTTCATTCTCTCAGAGATGGTGTGGCATCAAGTATTTATTTGGTTCCTCTTTTTTTTTTTTTTTTTTTTTTTTTGGTCTTTTTGAAGCTTTTGGCTTTTGCAAGATGGTGGATAAGTTCATTTACATCAGATTCAGGTTGTTGCACTTGTGTGCCCTTTCTTTCCTTCTTATGATGTTTGTATTGTCAAGAAGGATTGTCCAGTGGTCACAATTTCTACAAGGATGTTTTGAGTTTTACCAGTTAATATATCTCTATCGTTTTTCGTAAACAAATACTACTTCCTTTTAAATGTACTACCTTTCACTCCAAAAGTATTGTTTTCTACGCGAAACGTAATACACTAATACATTTTAATCAAGTATCTGATGAGACGGTGATACTTTTTGATAAAAAAGTAATCTTAAACATAAATAAAAGTTTTATTTTATATTAAAAAAAACATCAAGTATTAGTTAAAACAATAAAAGTATGACTTTTCATCCTAAAAGTATGACTTTCTATTTCTTGTAGAAATTTTTTTTATCAGTAAAAAGATATTACAAGTATTATCACAATATTAGAAAAACAAACACCACTAAGATATCATAAAGGCCATTTGGAATCAATTAACTTGTGTTTTTCTTTTCAGTAGAACACTATTTACTTTCACCCTAGAGGTATGCCTTTTTAATACAAAAGTATGGCTTTTCACCCCAGGAGTATGACTTTCTATTTCTTGTAAAATAATTTAATTTCTAATAGAAAAGTGTTTCAATACCATTATTTTATAATGGTTGTTTTAAATCTATTTAATTTTCTTTTCAGTTGAAAAATATTACTTTTCACCCAAAAAATATGACTTATTAACCAAAATGTATGACTTTCTAATACTTGTAGAATAATTTTCTTTTTAATAGAATAATGTTCAATACACCAGTAGATATCATGATGGCTACTTGAAAATAATTCACATAAATTTTCGTTTCAGTTGAAAAGTATTACTTTTCACCCTTAAAGTATGATTTTTCACTCCAAAAGTATGATTTTGTATTTCTTGTAATATAATTTATCTTTTAATAGAAAAGTGTTTCAATACATCACTAGAGATCATGATGGTTGATTGGAATCAATTAACTTAATATTTTGTTTCAGATTAAAGTTATTACTTTTTACCCTAAAAATACGAGTTTGTAATAGAGAAGTATTGCATTTCACCCCAAGAGTATGACTTACTATTTCTTGTAAAATAATTTTCTTTTTCATAGCAAAGTGTTTCAATACACTACTAGATATCATGAAAGTCGTTTGAAATCAGTTTATTTAATATTTTCTTTTTAGTTGAAAAAATATTACTTTTCACCCCTAAAGTATGATTTTTTAACCTAAAATATGACTTTTGTTTCTTGTTGAGTAATTTTATATTTAATATAATAGTGTCTAATACACCACTAGTAGATGTTATGATGGCCGCTTGAAATAAATTTACTTAATTTTTATTTCAGTTAAAAAATATTACTTTTCACCCTGAAAAGCCTAAAGGTACGAATTTTCACCGCAAAAGTATGACTTTATATTTTTTGTTGAATAGTTTATTTTTAATAGAAAAATATTTCAATACACCACCAGATATCAAGATAGCCGATTGTAATCAATTTATTTAATTTTTCTTTTCAGTCGAAAAGTATTACTTTTCACCCTAAACGTATATTTTTTTACTAGAAAAGTATGACTTTCTATATCTTGTAAAATAATATTTTTTGACATAAACTCATATATGACCATTTCACGAGTCGCATTTTGTGAGACGGACCCCTCACGACCCGCTATCCAGCCCAAAAGATTGGTGGCATTTTTGTAAATATTAGGCTAACGGGCAGTTGAAATGATAATTAAAAAGTATTAAATGTTGAACTGAAAAGTATTATGATTTTAGGTGAAATTATTGCACGTTTCGTGAAAAGTACTACATGTTAAACTAAAAGTATTAGTAATTCATCCGAAAAGTATTAGTTTTCTCACGAAAAGTATTAGTGGTTCTCATGAAAAATATTAGTTTTTACTCTAAAAATATATATATTTAAAATCAATAAAACTAATATTAATAGCCCCATAAAAGTATTAGTTTTCCATTCAGAAGTATTGTCCTTCCTACGAAAAATATTAGTTTTTTTTTTAGGTAACTCCTTAATTTGCCATTCTTAAATGCAATCTATGTGTTAGAGCCCTTTTCCTTTGGATGGGATCTTCTATTCTAAAACCATGTTTCATCTCTATTCCAACCATGTGGATGATTTAACTAGTGTATTACACTTACCATATTAGAACCCCACAATTTATGCTTGATTTATGCTTGAAAATAAATATGGTAAGTGTAATACACTTGTCAATCATCCTCATGGTTGGAATAGAGAGATGAAACACTGATTTTGGAATAGAAGATCACATCCGCTTTTCCACCACATCTCCAAAACCAGCTTAATTACCTCTAAACTCCATCACATTTTTCTCCGTCTCCACTTCTCCACTTCTTTCCTCATCACCAAAACCAAGAAATTTAAGAAAAAGTGCAAGAAAGAAGGAAGACCACGAACCAAACTTGTTCAAGCCCTGAAACTCAATCCAAACTCGTTCCCCACTTCGACATCCTCCTCAGAGATGTCAATTTTAGATCCAAGACCATGAAATTTTACAATAGGGGGAATATAGAAATGAATTATCTATGAAAGCGAGAGAGAGAGAATGAATTTCATTTTTTTTTTTTCGGGTTCGATACTAGTGTATGGGTTTGAGTTGGGTCGATCCGTCTCACGGATTTAGATCCGTGAGACGGTCTCACAAGAGACCTACTCAAATCATAATGCTCTTTATTGCATATTTTTGTTGTTATCAAAATTAGTAATTGTCTTTGTGGATTCAATTTTAAATATCTTTCCAGATTTTGTTGAGATCTTTAACGACAGTGGAATGGGTTTGTTCGACAATGCTTTTATCTGTTGAGGGACTCTCTCGTGAGAGATACGTGAGATGGAGCTCCATTTACAGCAACCTACCCCGCTGCAACAGCAGAATATAGCCCAGCTGCCCTAGGCCCGGCCACCCACCCGATTTTCTAAAATAGAACCAAGCCCAGCCCGCTGCAAAATAGAACAATGCCCTCGCTCGTGTTCCCCCCACAAAAGGTCGTCTACTCAGCTAGAAATGAATGAAACAGTACAGAGCAAAAAATCTCAGCTCGTGTTCTCAATTTCTCATTCTCTCGACATCAACGAACATAAAACCTCAGTTCCCCTCCCTCGATGCAAACACACATAAAAACTCAGCTCGCGTTCTCTCATTGTGTCACACGGTACGTAAAAATTCGATTCAATTTACCTTTTGTTGCAAAATATATGTATGAAATTTGTGTTGGTATTGGTGTTTGTTATTGTAAGAAAAACCTTCTTCTTCTCTAATGTTTTTTTCTTTTCAAGCTTCTGTGTAAGTTTTGTTGAAGAACAAAAATGGACAATATTAAAGAGTTTGGCAAGGAAAGTATGATTTCTTCCATTAAAAGTAATACTTTTATAGATAAAAGTATCACTTTTTCAATCAAAAGTATCGGATTTCTAACCAAAATTATTGCATTTAGATGTTGTCACTGTTATTGACTCTAGTGATGAGGGTGATGAAATCAAAATTGACACAGGGGATGCATGTGATGCAATGCTCCAAGAAGTGAAGGTAATATGCTTCCCATTTTTGTCAATTCAATTTTTCAAGTATTACTTTTCTAGTAAAAGTATCATTTTTCAATGAAAAGTATCATATTTCTAACCAAAAGTATTACGCTTAGATGTTGTCACAATTCTTGCGCATTTGCTCATGAAAATGATGAAATCAATATTACCACACTAAATGCAAGTGATACAATGCTCCAAGAAAGTGAAGGTGATGTCTTCCCATTTTTTGTCACTTGATTTTTCAAGTATTGCTTTTCTAGTTAAAAGTATCATTTTTTCAATGAAAAGTATCGCATTTCTAACCAAAAGTATTGCATTTAGATGCTGTTACAAAAATTGGCGCTGCTCATGAAAATGATGAACTCAATATTGCCACACAAAATGCAAGTGATACAATGCTCCAGGAAGCTGAAGGTAATGTCCTTCCCATTTTTTGTCACTTCAGTTTTTCAAGTATTGCTTTTCTAGTAAAACGTATCAATTTTTCAATGAAAAGTATCATTTTTCTAACCAAAAGTATTACATTTAGATGTTGTCGCAATTATTACCTCTAGTGATGAGGTTGATGAAATCAATAATTCAATGAAATTTGGATGTGATAACGAAGATGAAAATAAGTTTGATGTGAGTGGTTGTCTTCTCCATATAACAAGAAAAATGATTAAGGATATGCATCAGTTGTATTGTCATTATGCTCGTGCTGTTGGGTTTAGTGTCCAAAAATCGACTACTAGAAAACCTACAGCTGAAATAGGAGTTGTCGTTAAGAAATATTATGTATGTTCTTCTGCTAGATTTAAGCAATCTACATGAAAAAAAAAAAAGGCTAATGTTTACACGCACCGGATGTAAAGCTTCAATGATAGTAAAGATAAATGGAGAGGGGCTTTATGAGGTAGTTCATCATATTATGGAACACAACCATCAACTCACAAGAAGGGAATGGAGCCATCTACATCGTTCTAAAAGAGTCATTACAAATGAAAAAGGTAAAGCTATTGAGGATATGATATCATGTGGGATGAAAGCTACTCAATCTCACCGTTATATGGTACATGATGCGGGGGAGGGGGGGTGAGAATAGTGCCTTGGCCATACTTTGAAAGAACATTTGAATTTTGTTAATAGATTGAAAATGAAAGCAATAGAAGGTGGCGATGCACAAACATTAATTGATATCTTATATCAACAAGATGTCGAAGATGATGATTTCATTTTTAGAGTGAAATTGGATGAAATGGGTAGATTATCTAATGTATTTGGGAGAGATTCTATGATGAAAGAAGACTACAAGTTATATGGTGATGTTTTGGTATTTGACACAACTTACCGTACAAATAAGTATAACTTGATTTGTGCGTCATTTGTTGGGGTCAACAACCATTGGAAAAATGTCATGTTTGGGTGTGCTTTTTTTTTTCTGATGAAAAATCTGAATCATTTGAGTGGTTTTTTCAAGTCTTTACAAAATCAGTGGGTGGAAAATGTCCTGTAATTTTGTTCACTGATCAAGACCTAGCAATCAGCAATGCAATTGAAAAGATAAATACTTTATGACAAAAATCTAATACTTTTGTCTGTGATACTGTTATAGCTAAAAGTGATACTTTTAGCTATAAAAGTGATACTTTAACATGAAAATCAGGTATTTTTCCCTCAAAACATATATGCTTAATTTTGTTTTCTTTCTCTTGTGCAGGTTTTTCCTCAACCAAGGCACATGTTATGTATGTGGAACCTTCACCAGAATGCTATAAGTCGGTTTGGACGTTTGAAAAAAAACAATTCTTTCAAAGAAGCATTCAATAAATGTTTGACTAGTTGTGTAGATGAAAGAGACTTTGAAACTTGCTGGAATTCTATGATTTTGGAGTATGAATTTCATAATGATTCTTGGTTTCAGCGCATGTATGATTTGAAAGAGAAATGGTGTACTGCACTAAGCAATGATATTTTTTCTGCGGGAATATTATCTTCACAAAGGAGTGAGAGTACGAACAACGCAATAGGATTCAATGCAAAGAAAACAATAACTTTGACTGAATTTTATGGAATTTTCCAAGGAACATTAAAGCATTGGAGGAACAATGAGAAAGAAAATGAATTCCAATGCTCAAGATCAATACCGACGTCTGTACTACCATTGATGGAATCTTTGAAACATGTTGCTGAGGTATATACATTGACCATTTTTAAAGAGTTTGAGAGTGAGTTTATTAAAGATATCTCTACTGAATGCATCATTGTGCGTGTTGAAGAAAACATCATGGTTTATGACATTTCATTGCCAAGTGATGGGGTTGTTGTCATCGTGTGGTGTATGATTGTTTGAATATCCTCATAAACTATTCTTGTAAGAAATTTGAGGAGTGCGGTTTACTCTGTTGTCATAGCTTAAGAGTATTTCATATGCATTCTATCTCCAAGATTCCTGAGTGTTACATTGTCAAAAGATGGACAAAATTTGTCAAAACAGAGTTGTGGGGAAAGTTCAACAAGACAGCTGAAAGTTCTCATAAACCGAAGGATTGTGTTCCTTGGCGGAATGAAATGGCACGAAAATAGTATAATCTTATGATGCTAAGACAATGAGGAGGCGAGAAGAATCATTGAAGATTTTGAGAGATTCGTTAGTTATTGATGCATTGATGAATACTTTGAATTCTCCGGATCAACATGAGGTTTCTAATTCTTCTAACGATATCTTTGGATCACGTTCGATTACAAAGGGGAGAAGGCAAAGGATCAAAGGGCATTTTGGAAAAAAACAAGAACAAGAAAAGTAGTGATACAACAAGCTCACATCCATCCAAGGAGTTTGGTTCAAAAGAGTCCCGATTCTCGATTATTTTAATAATTTTTGTATAAAAACATGAAACTATTCTGTTGTTTACATTAATGAAATCTTGACTTTTTAGTATTGAATTCTTGACTTTATAGTATTGAATTCTTTAGCTTGATATTATAAATGATGGTGATACTTTTAACTAAAAAAATTATACTTTTGTAACAAAAAGTGATACTTTTAACCCAAAAGGTGATACATTTCCAATTATAAGTTATACTTTCATGAGATGATACTTCTAAACAAAAAAGTGATACTTTTAACCCAAAAAATGATACTTTTTTTAAAAAAATGTGATACTCCTAATCCTCGATTATTTGTTAGTTGTTTTAGTATAAAAACTTATAAATGAATGTGATACTCTTAACCCAAAAAAGATACTTTTTGTGACAAAAAGTGATACTTTTAACCCAAAAGGTGAAACTTTTCCAATGAAAAACTATACTTTCATGAGATGATAAGTAATACTTTTAATCGAAAAAAATGATACTTTAAAAAAAATGATACACCTAATCCTCGATTATTTATTAGTTGTTTTAGTATAAAAACTTATTAAATGATGGTGATACTTTTAACCCAATAAATGATACTTTTAACAAAAAATGATACTTTTAAACCAAAAAATGATACTTTTTAAAACACAGTGATACTCTAATGAGATCATGTTTCTGAAGCTGGAAACAAAAGTTGGAACCAACTCTAATGAGATCATGTTTCTGAAGCTGGCAACAAAAGCTGGAACTATACAAATTGGTTATTCTCAACCACACTTACAGAATATGATAACAGCATTTTACGGAAACAAACGCTTGAAACAGAAAAAAGTGCTTTTTTCTATCGTCTTCCCAGCAAATCATACAACCAAAAAAGATAGACCAAATACTATTCAATACCTATCAATGTACTAAACTATTAATGTTTGGAACTATACCTGCATAAAAATTAGAAACAATTCTTCTCGACTTGCACCAAACCAAATATGTTTCATTTGCCTATCATTCTCTAACGAGCCCTATACATGCATCAATCGGCTTGTTGATTTATAAATTGAACTGCATCCTTCTCGACTTTCACTCTCAATTTATTCCACCGGCTGAGAACAATTCTTGCACAATAAGAAGCTCTTAATTTGCACCGTTCACCAACCTTCAATGAAAACAAGATAAAACTAATGTAAATAAATATTTTTGAAAAATCTAATCTAATTTTATAACCAACAAAAAGATTCATCCCTTACGCAAATCTGGTTCTGAGTACACAAGCCCCCTGAAATTTTCCTTGTGGTGCATTACGAAAATATCACAATCAATGTTGGTTAGTTTTCTTTGCCAAAGAAATTTGACATTCTCAAAGACATATTTAGCAACATCATCAGCTTTAGGGTGGTTTTCATCCTTCAAGAAAATACGCATTTCTTTTTGCTGAAAAAAAGAGAAATCACAATCTTGAGTATCTTGATATTTTTTATATGAAAAGTGATATTTTTCACTTCAAAGTATAACTAATAATGAGTAATACTTTTCAAGTGAAGAGTGATACTTTTCATATGAAAAGTGATACTTTGAAGGTAAAGTGACACTTCAAAGTATTACGAATAATGAGTAATACTTTTCAAGTGAAAAGTGACACTTTTCACTTCAAAGTATTACAAATAATAACATGAAAACTGACATCAATAATAACATCAACTAAATAATTTACCACCAATTTTGCTAGACTAAAATAGTCAGGAGCAACATCTTCATGATGCACCAAATTATCTAGATATTGCACTTTTCCATCAACAAAGTTGATGACAGTACATATATAATGTTGCATGTAGCAAATTGGCACAAAATTCTGCATATAAGAAGAAAATCAGGACAAAAATCTGCATTTTATAAGAAGAAAAAGTAAATTTCAAAGCAAAACAGGAAAGATATTCTTGCGAAATCCACGGTGATGAGGTCTTGGCCGTTTCCGCTTGAGATCCAATGATTCCAACAATCTCTCAAATTTTACTGTTATCCTGCCCTTTATCTCCAATGAAAATCTTTTCAAGATACATCTGTTGCAAAAGTGTGATACTTTTAAGATTAAAACTGATACTTTTAAAGCATAAAATGATACCTTTAAATAAAACTTACAGAATGTTGAGCATTGAAATAAAATCAGTTCGTTGCTGGTCTTTTGTTAAGCAACATAGCCCATGTGTATATAATGCTTATGTGGATCATCATGGAGTCGTGCAATGTCATAATGCCATCGTTAAATGCAATATAAAACCCCCAACATGTGCAAAAGCGTTTGAACTGAAAATTAAAAACAATTAATAAAACAATAGAATGGGATTTAAATTGGAAATTAAAGGTAATTTATAAAACAATTTACTTACTCAATCAAATTTTGGTGATTGAAAAAGCAATAATCAACAATATCTTGCTCCTTCCTACGCATGAATTTGAGACTACTCTTGTGTTTTTTCATGAACCGGGACTTGAATTCAGCCTTTGGATCAATAGGTCATGGTTCATCCAGTATTCTAGCATCCTCTCCGGCTTATTCTTCCCCAACTTCTTCGCCGACTTCTTCACCCACTTCTTCGCTTGAATCTACCTCTTCTTCACCAGCTTTTTCAGCCTTATCGTCCGGGGTAAGAGCATCTCCAACCCATAACACCAAATTTGGTGTGAAAATCACACCAAATTTGGTGTTTTGGTGTAATTTTTCAAAAACCATCTCCAACTCACTACACTAAATCTTACACCAAATGAGTATTTTAATATTTTCTTTTCATTTTGGAATAACAAATTTATTTATTTATGCAATTATTTCTTTTGCTTATATTTTATTACTATTAATGTAACTAAATAAAAACTTATATTTAACTAATATTACATTAGTTAATTATATTGCAAAATAAATATTACAACTAATATCACAACAAATAAAAATACTAAATTGCACACTAGACAATAAAAACAACAAATCTAAAATAAATATTTAAAGACAAAAGAAGATTAATACATTACTAAAACCTAAAATAAATATTAATTATTGTAGCTTATAGAAACTTTTAAGTTTAGTTTATAATAATTCTTGGTAAATATTAACTATTGTTAGTTATTATAATTGTTCATCTAAAATTATAACTATATACAAAATTAAATAAGCAAAATCATGTTACAAATGAATTATATATCAAATATATGATACAATAGTAATTACAAGTTTGAAGTAGAAGAAATTGGAGGGCAAAGAGGGAATATTTGTATTACACCAAATTTGGTGTAAATGAATAGTGTTACACCAAATTTGGTGTAATGTTTAGGATTTGGTTGAGGGAGTTTTTAGATATTTGGTGTTTTGGTGTGAGGTTTGAAGTTGGGTTGGAGTTGGTCTAAGGAGCTCCAAATTTGGCATTTGATGTGCCAAATTCTTCATCAATTTAATGTTTTTGTGACTTTATCAAATAACTCGTGCACCTTCGAGTCCGAGAAGAACGGGTTTCGAGAGATTGATAAGTGCGGAGACAAAACTGTATCTTTCTTCTCTTGCTTCATCTCGTTTTTCAATTTTATGAACTCCTCCATGTGGAATTGTGTCACAAGATTAAAATTTCTCTTGCACATCAAAAAAGCCTAATGAACATTCTATAAAAACACAAGAAGAAATATGTCAATATTTGACATGAAAAGTGATACTTTTCACATGAAAAGTGATACTCTTCACTTCCAAGTGTTACAGTGATTAGTAATACTTTTGAAGTGAAAAGTGATACCTTTCACATGAAAAGTGATACTCTTCAATTCAAGTAAAAACTGATACTTTAAATGAACTTACATCCCCAGCCAGCTTCTGCACCTCATCATCATCGAGCTCCTTCCGCTTCGGTAGTTTCAGATTTATATACTCATCATCACCAAGTTGAACCTCTTCTTGTTCATCCTATTCGTCTACATTTTCCTAACTTTCTTTTTGTCAACCATATTGTTTCCAACTGTCTCATTTTTTCCAACTGTCTCTTTGTCAACCGTGCATTTATTCCTCAAACAAACATGGTATGTATTCGTTACCCATTCACCCACTGTTATATTTTGCTCTGGGGTTCCTGTTGTATTTGTCCACCCCTGTGCACAACGTATTTTAAAATATAGGAACACCAGTCGTAATCCCCAATTTTCTCCACGTCTCCGACTGATTTGATCGCATGCAAGTTTACTTTCCTATTCATCCTCGGAGTCAAAAAAGAAGATAAGCAAAAAATTACAAAAAGCCACATAAAGTCATCCCCACCATCTACTAACCTGCTCTCAATCACATTCTTCACGTTATACACCAAACATTCCCCGTCATTGTCATACTTCTCCTTCAATTCATCAATCATCCCAACAGACTCTCCCCGATCCAATTCCGCAACATCATTCCCAACTTTCTTGGGCAATAAAAAAAGATCATATATGTCATCCGATGTGACAACAAAACTCGTATCATCGAATTTCAACATCCGACTGATACCATTAAAATTCTTCACTAGATTTTTAACAATACCCATAGGAAACGCTGAATCGATACGAAGACTCTGCAAACCTCCAAATCCTATACTATCTACATCAACCTTTTGTCTATCAGTCAATTTTTTCATAAACTCAAGTAAGTCTTGAGGTTTACATTGACTGAGGAAGTCTCTGCAAGAATCCAAAAATAAAGTAGTATTTCTCAGTTAAGTGATACTTTTAACACAGAAAGTGATACTTTTAACACATAAAGTGATACTTTTAACATGAAAAATGATACTTCTCTATGAAAGTATGTTAAAAGTGATACTCATACTTTTAACAGGAAAAGTGATACTTTTAACATGAAAGTGATACTTCTATATGAAAGTATTTCTCAGAAACAAATTAATAGTATTAACATGCAAACTGATACTTTTCATCGGAAAATTGATACTTTTAACATAGAAAGTGATACTTTTAACATAGAAAGTGATACTATTAACATGAAAAGTGATACTTCTATATGAAAATTATTTATCAGAACAAATGAACAAATTAATAGTATTAACATGCAAACTGATACTTTTCACAGGAAAATTGATACTTTTAACACAGAAAGAGATACTTTAACATGAAAAGTGATACAAAGTATTTTTCATAACACATAAAATATGTTAAAAGTGATACTCAGTTATGTGATACTTTTAACACAAAAAGTGATACTTTTAACATGAAAAGTGATACTTCTATATGAAAGTATTTCTCATAACACAGAAAATATATTAAAAGTGATACTCAGTTATGTGATACTTTCAACACAGAAATTGATACTTTTCACATGAAAAGTGATACTCCTATATGAAAGTATTTCTCATAACACAGAAAAATATGTTAAAAGTGATACTCAGTTATGTGATACTTTTAACACAGAAAGTGATTCTTTTAAGACAGAAAGTGATACTTTTCACATAAAAAGTGATACTCCTATATGAAAGTATCTGTTACCTGGATTTTCGCCTTTTCTCTATGTGTACCTCAACATCAAAGCTTTTTCTATCATCTCCACTGCAACAATAATACAATCAAAAAATTAACACAAAAAAATCAAAACAACACAAATATAATCATGCATTAAACAATGACTATACCTGTTTTTATCTTCCTTTTATTTTTAGCCTTTTGTGATACTTTTCTCTTCTTTGGAATAGGATTTGGATCTTTCGCTTGAATATTTTACTTCGATTTTCTTTTCTCAGGAATATTTTTTTCATCTCTCGGCGCGAGTTTCTTTTTTCTAGGAGAAAGCTTGGTCTTGCGTGCCTTCATTTTGTAATACCTGTCTTGAGATACGGATATGAGGTGTTGTAGAATGTCCTTCCATAATCACGAGAAGAATACACAATAACTAACAACAACAAAATGGCGATCAAGAAATGTGCGTAAAACCTTTTTAGTTTACAACTGCGAAAACATAAAAAAAAACACCACAGATTAAAACGCTAAACATATATAAACCTAACCTCAATAAAATAGGCACAAGAGTAATTGGAGCGTATTGTGAGGTAATGGTACAAAAATCAGCGTATTCCATGTAATTTCCCCAATAAAATAAGCACAAGAGTGAATAGTAACAATGGGCTTCCACAAATTTGTACTGGGCAGTGTAGCCCATGAGTGGATCCGCCCCTGCGTGCTTCCATTAATTGTCTAAGAACAAATGAAATTTGGAACAAAATATGCATGGTGTTTTTAACCTTGGGAATATTTGTAAATATTATGTCCCTTAATTTTTCTAAATATTACAAATAGCCCCAATTTTGCGTTTGACTATTGTATTATTTATATAAGTTGAGGATATATTTGTACAATGTAACATAAAGTTGTGAACTATAAGAAAATTCCAGTAAACTGACATAATTTACCGACGGAAATGATTTTTACTCTTAATTTTACAGTTACCTACCAAATTTACAAATAATTTTAGATTTTGTTGGTAAATGTCTATCTACAATGGTTTTACTTACAACGGTTAATCTAATTACTTATCTAGATAAATTGATTTTTTCTTGTAGTGACGTGGCTATTTGTAATATTTAAAAAAAAGTGAGAAATAAAATTATAAATATTCGATAAAGTCATCAAATTACGCAGAGTCAACCAACGGTCGGGTAAAATGTAAGAAATAATATTCTATGTAAATAAATAACTACAATATTTTAATCTAATTTAAACACCATTTACTTAACTATATTAATAGAATATCATATAATTAAAAAAATATAACTATTTAAAATAGTTTAATTTAATTCAAAAAATTTTTACAAGTATTAATGGAAAGTCATATAATTAAAAAATCAACATTTTATGTAATATACTAAGTTTTATTACATACTTTTGTTTTAGTAGTTTAAGTTATCATAATTGTAAATTAAATAAATATAATACATATAATAAAGATGTTTTTTGCATCTAGAAATAATTATATGTTCAACTCATATGAAATAATGTCAACATAACTCGTGTGTGGCAGCCTAGGACCCTCTGACGTGGACCGACAAGACCACCAGAATCGATAAGAACATTAAAGCGGACCAGAGCCCAACCAAAGGCATCTTAAGGGACAAAAGGCCTTCGACAAAGTCAATGACGACCAAGCTGGAACCCTAGTGGCAGACCAACTTGCCACCTGGCAAAGCAATAATGGGACAAGTCAACAAGCACTATTTGCCAGAGCCCAACCAAAGGTATCTCATGCACAACAAGAATAGGACAAGTGTTCCACTCACATTGTAGCTACAATGATTGCTAGGCTATTAAATGTAATAGTATAAATAGTACTCATCTATGAGGAAAAAGGCATTTAACAAAAAATCCTTATATGAGCTTGTATATTTAAATCTCTACCAAGCTAGAGGCTGACCAGATCACATCTACTCGATTATTTAATAAAAATTACTTTACACTAAGTTTTTATATTTCTAATCCAGCATTTAGGCATTTAGTTTATTGTTGAGCGATAGCAGACATCAACAAATTGACACTAGAAGAAGGGTCTATTTGGTCCGGTTGCATTTTCGAAGAAAGTTTCAGCTAGGTATTTCCCTTTCATGTCCGTTAAATTCCATCATGAGCTAAGACGACAACAAATGGAACTCCCAGAGGCAAGATCCACCCCATGATAACCATAATTTACCTCTGACAGAGGCTGGGGGCGCGACGTTGTTGCCCATCCAACAACATTTTACTAATCCAGAGTTCATCCAGAGGATGGCACAATTGGTAACACAAACATTGGGAACTCCCCAGCCCTAAATCCATGCACCTGCTCCTCCTACGCTTGTGAATCTTTTGCAAAACGTCCAGCCGACGGCCCCATAGAATTAGGACAACCAGGAGACGATTTCACAAAATAGATGTCCAGAGAATTGATGGGAAAGAAGAAGAGCACCCGGATGACGCCCGATCTTTGTTAGCTGAGTGGAAGAATCATCGTCCCCGATCTAGCATATTCGGCGAGTTCAATCAGTTTTTGGCCGCCTGGGGACGGAGAACCTTCAGACTAGGCTGACACGTTCAATTCAATCCAGGATACAATATCCTGGAAATCGCATGATCCCAAGAGATAACCGAAGCTCAGGACCCGAGTCCCCAAAATGAACGAGAGACTACGCTGCCTCAGATGCTGCTTGAAAGCATTAGAAGACACATAAGAAGAAGTCTCGTATTAGCCCAGTCCGAGTACTAATATTGTGTCATCGTTCGCCCCACATATTTTGGCAACTCCACTTCCTGCCAAGTTTAAAGTACCCCATATTGGCCTGTACGATGGAGAGACCAATCCGGCTACCCACATCCACAAATATCTCGCCTTGATCGAGATCTACGGTCCCGGTAATATGATAATGTGCAGGGCATTCCTATTGACTCTTGGTGACAGAGCTCACTGTTGGTTTCGCACCGTACCACCTGAGTCAATTTGCTGCTAGAATGATCTTTTGCTATCTTTTACTACTCAATTTTTTGGCATCTCGGGTGTGATCTGCCCCAAAGGATTCTCTTGTCACGATCAAGCAGAGCAAGGACGAGACACTTAAGAGTTACATTTCAAGGTTTAACAAATAGGTCCGTGAGATGGAGCTTGTGTCGGATGACACCATGTTCATGGCCGCGTTATCGGGACTATCAGTACAGTCTCGATTTCACTTTTCCATCCATGAACATGAAGTCAACACATTCCAAGAATTTCTCATTCGAGCTTAAAGACATATATGTGCCGAGGAGGCTATGGCAGGCCCCGCAGCCAACTAGAAGCAGCTGGCTCCCAAAAAATATTTCAAGAAGGACCCACCTCTGGGTCCGGTTTTAAGTTTAAATCCTTTTCTGACAGCTCGACAATGGTCTATAAATCCTTTCAAGTGGTCCGAGCTGAGATTGCAGCCATGAAGAGCACGTTGACTCAACCCCCATCCATTATCTTCAAGGAGATTCGAGATCAGAATTTGCTACCGCCATCTCGGCCACTGAAAATTGACCCATCAAAGCTTAATGATTTGAGGTATTGCTACTACCATAAATCCATTGGCCATGAAACAAACGAATGTCGCAATTTCATTCGCGAGATCATCCGCATCATTGAAAGGGGAATCCTGAAGCGTTATCTCCGGGATCTACCTCTCTACCACCACTACCTGTCGGAACTAATCCAAACAGAGTGGCCAACCCGACCCGTATTCCACCAATGAACGATCATCATAACCAGGAGATCTTAACACTCATAAACACAAATCAAGCAGAGGACTGCAGATTCATTCGAAAAAGAAAAGCTGACATCCGAGAAGCCTCTAATGCAGGTTAACGAGTCCGGGTAGTCGAGGTCAAACAAGGCTTTCCCACAAGACACTTCTCATTATCCGATCAAGACCTTGACCATCTAGTCCATCCTCATTTGGACCCCCTGGTCATCACAGCTCCCCTACTCGGCATCCCGGTCCACAACATTCTAGTCGACTCGGGGAGCTATGTGAAAGTCATTTACATCAGGGCTTTTCAGAGAATGAACGTGGATGATTCTTTCATCTGTCCCTGCAATGATAACATCCTTGTTTTTGGAGGAGGAAAAATTGTGCCCATCGGAGAAGTCGACCTCCCTGTCCAGTTCGGCCAAGGGGCAATTAAGAGAACAATAATGACAACCTTGAAAATCATCAACAATGTTTCATAATATAACACCATCCTCGGGCGATCAATCCTTTACCATTTGAAAATAGCCATTTTGATCTATCATTTTTGCATTAAATTTCCCACTCCGGATGAAGAAGGGGAACACAAAGGCAATCAAAGGGAGTCTCGGGAATGTTCACTCAAAATCGAGCAATTCAGATGATATGACCGAGCAAAATACACAACTAGAATATGCTCCAGAAGTTTCAATCGAATCTGGCGGGCGACACACGGGAAAGAACCAATGGAGAACCCTGAAGAAGATATGCTCCTACGGAAGAAAGAAGGGCAGAGCAAGAAAAGAAAGCATGCCGAGCCGAGCTGAACAAGTGGATATAGTAGATGTTGGTAAACTTAAACCGGGCCGACAACTCAGAATCGACCATGAACTTTAGGTGCCCCTTAGGTCTGTGCTCATTAAGTTTCTGGAGAACAACTTAGATGTCTTTGCTTGGTCACACTCCGACATGCCCGGGACCGACCAAAAACATGCTTGCCACCATCTGAATATCGACCTGACCTGTAGGCCAGTCATACAAAAAAGAAGAAAATTGGTACCAGACAGGCAAGCTCCTGGATAGTCAGTTCATCTGGGAGGCCAAATATCCGAAGTAGGTGGCCAACCCATTTTTGGTCAAGAAAAATAACAGCCAGTGGCACCTCTGTATTGATTTTACCGATCTAAATAAGGCACGCCCTAAAGATAGCTACCCTCTGCCGCACATTTACTATATGGTTGATGTCGGGTCATGAGCTCATGAGCTTCATGGACGCCTACACAGGGTACAACCAGATCAGAATGCACCCAGATGATGAGGAGAACACATCCTTATATTCTGCTCGGAGATTGTACTGCTACATGATGATTCCATTCGGGCTCAAAAATGCTAGGGCAACCTTCCAAAGGTTAGTGAACAAAATGTTTGAGAAGTTGATAGGGCATCCCATAGAAGTGTATGTAGACGATGTGCTTGTAAAATCTTTGTATGCATCTAATTGTATTTTCGACCTGAATAAAATATTTACTATTTTGCGCGAGTATAAGATGATGTTAAACCCAAAAAAATGCACATTCAGGGTAGGGTCAGGAAATTTTTCAGGATACATGGTCAGTCCGAGAGGAATTGAAGCTAATCTTGATAAAATAAAAGCTATAATCGACCTCAAACCACCTAACTCAATCAAAAGGGTACAAAGTTTAACGGGTTGACTAGTAGCCTTAAGTCATTTTGTTTCTTGATCTACGGACAAGTGCGAACACTTCTTCGAAATTATTTAGGAAAATAAGAATTTTGAATGGACCGAGCAGACACAGACAACTTTTGAATATCTAAAACAGTATCTGTCCACCATCCCGGTCCTCCAAAAGCCGAGCCAAGGTGATGTTTTGTATCTATACTTAGCAGTTTCAGAGAATGCAATCAGCTCAGTCCTGATCCGACTAGATAACTCCATCCAACACCCAGTATATTATATTAGCCATGCCTTGCACGATGCCGATCTCAGGTACCCACCGATGGAAAAACTCGCATATGCACTAGTAATGTCATCTTGCAAATTAAGACCTTATTTCCTGGAACCCCTATCATAGTTCTTACAAGTTATCCTCTGGAATAAGTGATGCATCGACCAGACACCTCTGGTAGAATGAAAATATGGGTGGTGGAGCTCAATCAGTTTGATATATTATATGAACCTTGAACATCAATAAAAAGACAAGTCATCCCAGATTTTGTAGCCGAATTCATGCTATCAATCTAGCTTGACATCAACGAAGAGCAGACTTGGAGGCTTTTTGTCGACAAATCTTTTACCCAGACCAAGCAGGGGGTGGGATTGTGCTACTCAATCCTGATAACAAATGTTACTGCTCAACATTGCGCTCTCAGTTCCCTGCAACAAATAATGAAGCTGAGTACGAAGCCTTGTTGGCAGGGTTGGAAATGGGAGCGTCTATGGGTCTGAAGAAGTTAACCATCCACAGTGACTTTTAGCTCGTGATCAAATAGATTAATAGGGACTACGAAGCCAATGAGCCTAAGTTGTCTCAATACTTGGATCTCGCGAAGAACAAACTCTCTCAAATTAAAGCATTAGCTATTCATATTCTGCGAAGTGAAAATGTGCAAGCAGATGCCCTAGCTCGACTTGCATCCAGTGCGTGCACCGACCTAATTGAAAATGTGACAGTTACTCATCTTTTTTCTGCATCTTTGGGCACAGCTAAGATCAATGCCAATGAGAGTACCGCGCCGACCTAGATGACCCCAGTTATCCAGTATATTGGACATGGTGTCCAACCAAAGGACAAAAGTGAAGCAAGGATGCTAAGAACATAAGCTACCTGGTTCACTATTGTGGATGGAGTTCTGTACAAATGTGGCTACCCGGTTCCCTTGCTCCGATGCCTATCTGAGAGTGAAGCCGAGTACGTCCTTAGGAAAGTTCACGAAGGAATCTGTGGAAATCACACTGGAGGTAAACGCTGGCCTATAAATTGATTCGACAAGGATATTACTGGCCTTTACTCAAATAGGACACCATTTCCCTGGTCAAGAAATGCGAGAAATGTCAATGATTTGCACCTCAAGTCAGGTACCAACTAGAACAGCTCACCTCGGTATTCAGTCTGTGGCAGTTTGCCAAGTGGGGAATTGACCTGGTCAGACCTCTCCCTACTGACAAAGAGGGCGTGAAATATGCCATAGTAGCAATTGATTACTTTAAGAAGTGGGCTGAGGCGGAGCCCTTAGCAAAGATTACCGAGGATAAAATCATGGATTTTGTCTGGAAGTTGATTGTCTACCTCTTTGGGATACCTTATTCAATAGTAACAGACAATGGGAAGTAGTTCGATATTGGAAAAGTTTGAAAGTTTCGCGAAAATTTACATATTAAAAACCATTTCTCTACTCCATATCATTCGCAATCCAACGGCCAGGTTGAAGCAGTGAATAAAATTCTTAAGTACAATTGAAGACCAGAGTAGAAGAATCTAAAGAAAATTGGCCCAAGGAGCTCCCTGGGGTACTCTAGACGTATTGGATAACGCACCGATCAGCCATAGGAGAAACGCCCTTCGACTTAGCTTATGGGGCCGAGGCTATCATCCCGGTTGAGATTGGTGCCCCAAACTTTTGAGTTGCAAAATTTTCAGAAGATACAAATGAAATTGCTATGAGAGCTGAGCTGGATCTACTAGACGAGAAGAGATATAGTGCCGAGATGAAGAACGTAGTGTACAAACAAAGAAGCGAATAGTATTACAACTCCAAAGTGAGAGAAAGAAAATTCCAGGTTGATGATCTAGTCTTGAAGAGAATTACTGGAGGTGATCCTGGTCCACTAAAGCCAACCTGGGAAGGACCTTACAGAGTTAGCAAAGTCTTGCAGAATTGGGCATATGAACTCGAATATTTGATCGGAGAAAAAATCAACCACCCTTAGAATGTAATTTATTTGAAGAAGTATTATCAATAAAACATCTATTCTCGGCCTAGCAACGGAAAATTACTTGTCTTTTTCTTTAAATTTTCATCTTATTAGTATGGGCCCAGGTCCTAGCACATTACTTAACAAATTCTCATCTTATTAACCTCGGCCTAGCTCCGAGCACATTACTTAACAAATTCTCATCTTATTAAACTCGACCTAGCACCAAGCACGTTACTTAGTAATTTTAAAGTACAAGTCCAAGCAAACATGGAATGAAAGAGCTGGAAAGAGAAATTTCATTAATAACAAAATACTTACAAAATTTGGCCAGGGGCCGATTACAAAAAGCATGAGAATAAAAGAGCGTTCTAAGGGGATGGGGTTTGGTCGGTAGCAGGGGCCTGGTCAAGTGGCTGGCCAATGGATGCCACTTATTCGACATTCTATTTTTCGGCCTCAGCACCCTCTTCCTCGTAGTCAGCCACTTCAGGATATAGGGGCCTTGCCTTCTCCATTTCAACCTGTAGTTTTTTGAGAACATCCTCGAAATTTGGGCAAAAACCGCCTTCTTGCCCTTCTTAAGTTCCTGCAAGAGATCCTCCGTGCTCGTATCATGCACACATGTGAACATAAAACCACAGGCTGTAGATTGCCTGAAAGATTTCACATCTGCCTGCCCAGCTTCCTGGCAGGCCTCTTCCAATTGTTTCTTGAACTCCTCCTCGCACTTGGAAACCTCCTCCTTACACTTCGCCGCCTCTTCCTTTAGCTCCTTGACATTCTGGCGAAGGGTCTCCTCAGCTTTCTCAGCCTCATCCTTGGAAGCCACAACATCCTATTTGGCCTTTTTTGTAGCGTCGACCGCCTTCTCGGCCTCCTTAACCTGCTGCTTCAGGGACTCCTGGAAACCAAGGCAAAGGTTATGGGTGTCCTGCAAAGTTTTGTGATGCGAGTCCAGCTCGCACCTTTCGCCAATCGCATGCCAAAGGGTAAATGATCCGACCTGAGAGACCCATACAATATTGCATCTTCTCTTGCCAGCTAGTCTATTGGCAAATAATTTCAATCCCTATAGTCCAGGCCCGAGCTGGGACATCCCTGGCAGCTCGCTCGGCTTCGGGCAAGGCTACTATCTGCTCGTCGTAAGGGGTGGAGCACTTAGCGAACTCCACGAACCAGTACAACCTCAGTCCAACCATTTGCTTGCAGGGTTCCTCCCGACTAGGATTGGGAGGAAAGAAATGACACTGTGGTCCCAGGTCATCAGAATATGTCCTCCTAGGGACACTAGTTGTGCTGCCAGAAGGAACACTAGTTGTGTAGGGACACTAGTTGTGCTGCCCCGGGGACGTCGACACCAGATCCCCTTCTCTTTCTCATGGGCTCCTCTGTCTCGGGCCTGACCTTTCTCTTGCCTTGTTAGATCTCAGCCCTCTGCTCGGCGGTCTTCTTTGCAGGGCCTCCAACGGCTTACTTCACCTTTTCCAAGCGACCTATGACATCCATGTCGGCCTAAGGAGCTTCACAAAAATAACAAGGATATTGAAACTTGCAAAAACACACTATATGCATGGAATGATTGAACACTTTACATGGGGTTCTCTTTCATTGTTCGGTTACTCAAGGCTCTGCCCTCTGCTCAGTCCTTTGCTCACTCCTTCTCTGCTCTGGAGGTTGACTCTCTCTTCTCTGCTCAGTGTCCGATGGAGCAAGTGGATGGTTTTACAGACAGACCTGGATTAATTTAGCGGTAAGGGTCAAAGACTTGATGTCCTGCTCGTCACTGGAGCATTTCTTGATCTTCTCAAGTCTCTCTATGAACTCAGTGGAGAGCCACTCTCGGGAAGGTTGGTTCTCTACACAAGAAATAAATAATTAAAGATTAGAATTTTTTGGAAAAGTAAGGAATCAAGAAAGATACTTATGAAAATCACATCTAACATCGAGATGGGGAACAATGTACTGCTCTACCCTCCTCCCAGAGCTCATCCACTCCCCATCGACCCAGAACCACTTATTCTTCCAATCCTTCAAGGACCTAGAAAGGCCTTCAACCAAATTATATAGGTACCCAGGTCAGGTCACCAGATAATACCACCCAGATGGTCTCCTTTTTTGGCTGCCCGGAGTGGCATTCCATAGGAAAAGCTCATTAATCTCATCAAATGTAGGCCTGGAGAAACCATGTCTGTGAAAAAGGATGACCACCCCAATCAAACTTCCCTAGGCAAGTGGGTGCACCTGCGCTAATGCAAGTCTCCACCTCCGAAACCATTTTTTAATTAACCTCGGAAGAGGGAACCTCAACCTGTATTGAAGGCTGCATGAGTATATGGCAGTACATCCTAATGGCGGGTACTTGGGCACCTCATCATGGTCAGTCAACCAAAAATGCACCATGTCTGGAACATTGTAAAGCCTACGAAATGCGTCCAACTCACCCTGGAGCAGCATACAAGGAACCAGATTCTGATCGGTATCAGTCCAATCCCTGGTGGAATTTTTTGGAGGCCTCCGAGCCAGACCCTGTGCTCCCACATCATCTTGTACTCCTTCACCGCCCGACTGACGCCGAGTGCCCCTGCTCCACTAGGCCCAACAGCCTCGTCTCGTCTCGCTTGGCCCCGTTGAGCCACTTTCTATGACGGGAAATTCTTCTGGCCCATACAAAACCCCACTCCTGATTGCTACGATAGGAGCAGGGGACAAAATCTCATCACTTCCTCCCACTGTCCGAGGAACTTAGTGCCCAGAGTCTTCGTTCGAGTCTGAAATATCTATGACACTATCACCCCCTATGGGATACTTCCACATCATAGGGATGGTCTTCAATTTCGACCTCAACACTAACCTCACGATTCTCACTATCCAAATCAGACATAATGAAGGAAAAATATGAAAAAATTACACAAAAAAGCTGGGACGGCATTTTTCTCGAATGCTGACTAGAGCACGGCTCAGTCCTTCTCTCTCTGTGAAAATATAAAATGGCTGAACTAAAAGTGAAAAGTGAATGCTAAAGGGCCTATTTATAGGCCAAGACTTCCAAAGGACGCCTCCTTTCTAAGAGACGCGCCCTTTCAAATCAACAGACGCGTTGTCTAGGTTCACGCACCTCTGGGGCCCAGTCTCTAACCGCCATGTGGTAGTCATAATTACAGGTATTAAATGCGCCATTTCAACATTAACTGACAGCGACAATTATCAGCCTTTTCAAATTCACTCAACTCCTCTCCCTCTTTTCAAGTTCCAGTCCACCTCAGCGTACCTTCTCCTCGACCTCGAACTTGGGGGGCCATTGATGATACCCGAGCAAAGCTAGACAGATTTGCAATGATTGACTTGTACACGTGGTAGCCCAGACCCACTTATGTGGATAGACCAGACCACAAGAACCGAGAAGAACATTAAAGTCGACCAGAGCCCAACCAAAGGCATCTCAAGGGACGAAAAGCCCCCCACAATGTCAATGAAAACCAAGATGGAACCCCAGTGGCAGACCAACCTGCCACCTGGAAAAACAACAATGAAACAAGTCAACAATCACTATTCCCACATGGCAGTCATGCATCTCATGCACATCAAGAAGAGGACAAGTGTCCCACTTACATTGTAGCTATAATGATTGCTAGGCTATTAAATTTAATAGTATAAATAGTATTCATTTATGAGGAAAAAGACAACAGAAAATCCTTATATAAGCTTGTATATTTAAATCTCTGCCAAGCCAGAGGCCAACAAGAACACCTGTGCTCGGTTATTTAATGAAAAGTACTTTAAACTCAGTTTTTATATTTCCAAGCCAACATTTAGGCATTTAGTTTATTGTTAAGCGAAAGCAGGCATCAACATAGACTTCAATCACTTTCTTTTTTTTGTTCTGAGTTTTGAATCCTTCAAAACCTCTTAAATCTCCTCTTTCCTACTACACCCGCACCCATCATCTCCTTTTTTGTTTACGTTATTGGCATGTGTTGAATCACATAATTATGACTTTTAATTCAGCAATATTATTATTTCACATCATGTTTCACTGTATCAGCCTATCGACATATATATATATATATATATTAACATATTCCAGTAGTAATATATCCAATTGAATTAGTTTCAAGATATAATATAAATGGAGTATTTACATATGGATGGAGTATGTGAGACTTGTTTTTTCGTAGATGTAATGTAATAGGTGGGGTAATCAATTGCAAGTGAAGTAGATAGTTTTGATTGATAGAAAAATATAGGGACTAAGGCAAAGAAAAGTTTGAAGTAGTAGCTTTATTTCTTGTCTTTGATTTTTCTTATATACACAAGAATGCCTCCACATCTATTTATACTTGTCTAAGGAGGCATCTTGTACTTGTTCTAGACTTTTCTAGTTTCATTTTACAATTCCAATGATTCTAGATTTTTACTTCCCTAATCTAGACTTTATAATATTTGTTCTAGAATTTTCTTTTTACTAATACAATTTCATAACTAGAATAATTTAGAAATGTTCACCAATTTCTAATACTCCTCCATGGTACATATTTCTGTGGCTCCTATCATATCTCGTAGTGTCTCGAACTTTACTCGTGGTAGAGCTAATGTGAAAATATCAACTAGTTGTTCTTCGGTCTTGCAATGCTCCATCTCAATTTCATTGTTTGCTTCTGCTTCCCAGATGAAGTGATACTTGATTTTGATGTGTTTAGTTCTACTGTAGAAAACATGATTTTTTGTCATTGCTATTCGTAGACTTACTATCACAGTAGATTTTTGTAGTTTTGTCTTGTAGTTCACTATGTTTTCAAGTATGCACTTCAACCATATTGCTTGGTGGTAGTCAGTCATTATTTCTTTATATACCCACTGGCGATGATTATGTGACTATTTCTTGATTTTTGGATACCAAAGAAAATATTCCTGAACCCAATGTGAATCCAAACCTGATGTACTTTTCATATCGTCTATTGACCCTGCCCAGTCACTGTCTAGTATAGCCCATGAGTTTCGAGTCAGGCATAGCTTCCTACCAAATGCCATAGTTAATTGTTCCTTTCAGATATCGTAGTACTCATTTTGGTACTCCATAATGAATTTGACTCGGATTCTGCATGAATCTTGACAGACTTGCATCTTTCCATCTTGAACCTTTTAAGTAAGCTTTCAACATATTTCTTTTATCTCCCGAATTTTGAACTAACAAATAAGACATGCAAATTATTGGCCAAATAATCTAAAATAAATTAAGCACACGAATTCATAAATAGAACACAAGAAACCAATTAAGAAGAAACACTACAAGAAAAATGCTAAGCGACAACACCGAAAAGACAACGGATATTTTCTAAATTGTTGTCTTTTGAAGTATTAACAATGCTTTTTCCATAAACCATTGTCCATTAGGCCTTTGTTTTAAACACAACAGTGTTTTCAGGCCTAAGACAATACTTATATAAACTGTTGTCTATTACCGGCTTTTTTTTGTTAAAGACAACAATGTATATGGGCCTAAGTTGTACACCATTGTGTATTAGCGCCTTTTTTTTCATAAAGACAACAATTGTTTGGGCCTAAGACAACATCTTAAACAGTTGTCTATTAATTACAACATATTTATTCTTAAAGACAACATATTCTTCACATGTTGTATATCTAAAGAATTACAACATTTTAAAACGGTTGTACATTTACAAAATAGAAACACAACAAAAAACGTTTTTGAATAACGTTAATGTTAAACTCATTTTTTTTATTCATTTTCTTTTGAAATTTTATTCATTATTTTAAAATTAATTATCTTTATCAAACGAACTACCAATAATGGAGAAGTCATCCATGAAGACTTCCATTATATTCTCAATCATGCCATGGAATATCGCCATCATGCATCTTTGAAAGGTTGCAGGCGCATTACATAATCCAAACAGTACTCTACGGAATGCGAAAACACCATAAGGGCATGTAAATGCCGTCTTTTCTTAGTCCTCAGGGGCAATCACAATCTGGTTATACCCCGAGTAACCATCTAAGAAGCAGTAATACTCGTAACATGCAAGATGATCTAACATTTGATCCATGAAGGGGAGGGGGAAATGATCTTTACAAGTTGTGGCATTTAACTTTATATAATCAATACAAATTCACCAACCCGTGACTACCCTAATAGCTCTAGTTTCACCAGTTTCACTTTTCACTATTGTCATCCCCCTTTTTCTTAGGCACGACCTGGACTGGACTAACCCAATTGCTATCAGATATAGCAAATATGATTCTATTATCTAACCATTTAAGAATTTCTTTCTTAACAACCTCTTGCATAATTGGGTTAAGTTTACGTTGATGCTCTACAGAGGGTTTACAATCATCTTTCATCCTAATCTTATGCATGCAATTGAAGGGCTTATACGTTTAAGATCAGAAATAAACCAACCAATAGCAGTTTTATGTTCCCTTAAGACTCTAAGCAGATTATCCAATGGAATTGAAGTAAGGAAGAAGAAACTATTACCGGATAGGTCTCGTTTTCACCCAAGATAGTGAAGATGGCCCGGAAGAGGTTTACGTTTCGGTGAAGCTGAGAGCTCGTCCATAAAATTTGAAATTGGAGGATCATTTCGCACGGTCGAGTCATGTAAAAGTACACGGCCGTGTGCGTCAGATTTCTCATCTTCAGAGGCAGAGTACATGGTCTGGTTGTGTGATTTCAGACGCCCGTGTGAGGGGTCGTATGATTTCACACGACCGTGTAAACTGGCTCCCTCTGCTGCCTCACTTCGCACGGTTTGGCTGTGTGAATGATTCCGAGCTCCTTTCTTTGGTATTTGAATCTAAGGCAAGCACATAATCGAGAATATCATCGTTAGTAATATCAAAACACATGACTTGTGACTCCTGCAAGTTGGTCAAGCACCATTCCAATACGTCTTTTATCACAACTCTCTCAATTTGAGCTTCCATACATGGTGTTAACTCATCAATCATGTTGCAAGGTTCGACATTTTGGTGAAATTACATTGTTTGGTAAATCGAAAATAGTACGTGTTTGTCATTTACTCTCAATGTCAATTCTCCTTTCTGCACGTCAATGAGTACTCTGCTCGTAGCTAAGAACGGCCTTCCCAAAATCAACAGAACTTCTCGTCTTACTCCACATCTAACACAATAAAATCCGCTAGAAAGATAAACTTATCTACCTTAACCAAAACAACATCGTTCGCCGCTTTTGGATAAGTTACTGAACGATCCACCAATTGTAGAGTGATTTTTATTGGCTTTACTTCACTTAACCCTAATTTTCGGAAATTGATAATGGCATTAAATTTATGCTTGCTCCTAAGCCGCATAGTGCCTTATTAAAGGTTGCACCCCCAATTGCAAAGGGAATTGTGAAACTTCGGGGATCTTTAAGATTTTGGGGTAACTTCCTTTGAATAATCGCACTACACTCCTCTGTCATTTATACCGTCTCATATTCCAAATTTTTTTTTTCTTTCCCATAACATCTTTAAAAAATTTAGCATAGTTTGACATTTGTTCTAAAGCATCCGCAAAAGATATATTAATTTGAATTTTCTTAAAGATTTCAAGAAATTTAGCAAACTGATCATCTAATTTCTTTTTCTGAAACCTTTGTGGGAAAGGAATAGGTGCCTCATTTTTCAGAATTGTCGGAGTAGTAGCTGCCTTTAAATTTTCAATTAGTTTTGGCTCGGATTCCACCACTTCTTCCTGTTTCTCCACTGGTTCCTCCTCGATCTCATGCTCATGCTCATGCTCAACTGGCATCATCAAACCCTCATATCCTGCACCAGTCCTCAGACGAATAGCTTTGCACTATTCCCTCGGATTTACCTCTGTGTTATTTGGGACTTTACTTTTCTGGTGTTGACCGCCCACTGTTGTGGCTATCTGCCCCACCTATATTTCCAAAGGTTTTAGTCTTGCATTTATATTGGTATTTAATTGAGTGACTTGATCCTCAATTCTGTCTTTTTTAGCCTCATCTTAATTCAATCTAGCTCATGTTTTCCTAATGAATGAGGCCAACATCTCCTCTAGACATGGTTTCTTTTCTTCCGACTCAGCTTCACCCTGATTCCCTATATTAAAAACCGGGGATGGCTGCAAAATATTTCTATTATTATCATAATAAAAGTTTTTGTGGTTTCGCAGCCCTGGACTATAATATGTGGGTGCCTGATATTTCTGTAGTTGTTGTCAAAATTTCGTTGTCCTACAAAGTTCGCCTCTTCTTCAACAACTGATGGTTTCTCGGATTTGCTTGCTGGATCGCGTTCAGCTTCATACTTAGCATGGACACTTTCTCGATTAGCATGCAATATTATCCTCATCCTGAACCTCTGCCACTCGTTCGACAATGGATCTCTCGGATGGCCATTGGTAACTATTATTTGCCATCTTCTCAACTAGTTCCAATGCCTCGTCTGGATATTTTACTAATAGTGCACCTCCAGATGCATCATCTATAATGGTTAGTGTTTCCACTTAAACCATTGTAGAAGTACTGCACTTGTTGGTAATCAGGATTTCCGTGTTGAGGACACTTTCTCAGTAACTCCCTAAATATGTCCCATGCCTCATAAAACAGCTCTCCGTCAAACTGCCTAAACTAAGCGATCTCGCTTTTCAATTTGATGTCTTACTTGAGGGAAAGTGCTTTGTGAGAAATTTCTGACTTAATTCTGCCCAATCCGCAGTGGGTTGTGTCAATGAAGACAACCATCCCTTGGCCTTATCGCGTAGAGAGAATGCGAAAAGGCGGCAATGAATTGTATCCTCAGAAACCCCATTTATCTTTACTGTATCACAAATTTCTAAGAACTACGCCATATGCGCATTTGGATCCTCTACGGCTCTCCCCCCAAACTGCATCTGTGACACCATTTGGATCAAGGCCGGTTTTAGTTCAAAGTTATTTGCGTTGATCGGCTGACAGGTCACTCCCCCATATCTCAGATTAACTTCTGGATGGAAGTAGTCTCTCACGGTCCTTCTCACATGCCTTTCCTCTATTAGATTCTATCCATTAACACCCGATGGTGCCAACGAAAGCTCCTCATTATTTCTGTTGTTCACACCATCCCCGTCGTTTCCCTCTGCCATAAGACCTTTTTCTTAACTGTTTTGTTGTCTTTTCAATATCCAAGTCAATGGGTATCGGTTCAACTGATTCGGAATGCGTGATGATGCACTATATGAAATCAATAACAATAAAAATAAAAACTAATGTTTCAATTAAGAATGAATTACTTATTACTATATTTATATAGAATCTTTCTATCCCTGGTAACGACGCCAAAAACTTGATCGTGAAAATCTTTTCACTAAGTCGCAAGTATATAGTGTAGCTAACAGATAGCAGCGAACAAGGTCGTATTCCTCAGGGATTAATTACGAAACACATAAAATATAGTAAATATCATACTCCAATTTTATTGAAACGATCGAAAATCAAAAAGTGTTTTCTAAACTAATCCTAAAATTATCAACTAAAATATCTAAGTATTGTTAAAAACCCAAACTTCACAAGATTTCAAACAATTACGGAAAGCAATTCTTGGAACATAATCTCAACATGCTTCATCAATATTAATTCCAAGTAATGTTTCATCAAAACATTTTCTGTGTATTTATAAATTCAATTCCTAAAGTAGTTTATTCCCTCTCCCGAGTGTAAACAAACTGTGATTAATAAGAATATGATGTATCCCTACTCAATAATTAATATTAACTCCCAAAAGCATATAGAATTGAAGTAAGCCCCCAAAAACATTTATAGGTGTCCCAACTCAATACTCGTTTATGTTATGAATCCGTTTATCGTAAGTTAGATTTCATCTCCCGAATTTTGAACTAACAAATAAGACATGCAAATTATTTGCCAGATAATCTACAAGAAATTAAATACACGAATTCATAAATAGAACATAAGAAACCAATTAAGAAGAAACAATCAAATTAGAATTAACATGAATCGACAGTTTCGATCATGCCCTAGGATCAAAAGATCTAGCCTAATATATTTGATTGTAAATTCATAAACAAATTTGAAAACAAATAGCTTGACATTAAATTAAGTACAAACAAAAGCTCTAAACTATGATGGTGGAACCCTCTTGAGTAGATGAATCCTTCTTCACAATCTTGAACCTTTGTGCCTTCGTAGTTGGAAGAGGTCTTGTGTTGTTCTTTGTTGTATTGTGTGTCTTTCTCTCTAAAATTTCATGTCTCCATTGGCCGTGGTATTCCTTTTATAGATGCTTTGAGATATCCCTGGTAGAGTCCCAACGAAATTAGGAAACAAATCACTCATAGGATATAGTACACGACCGTGTACTTTAACACGGCCTGGCTGTGTATTCTGTTTTGCTCTCTATTTTTGCCTTGAATACTTCACACGGCTGTTTATTTTCACATAGGTAGGTTGTGTACTTTGTCTCTAAAATTCTTTCCTCAAACAAGTCACACGGGATTGTAAAATGACCTAGAATTAATTCACACGATCGTGTACTATTACACGGGCAGACCGTGTATTTTGTCCTTCGTCATTTTCTTTGCGTATTTGATCATCTCCTCCCATTCGACATTCTTATTCGGGTAATCCTACTGATATCTTTACATAAAAAAGCCTGTTTCCTATCGAAATATACAAGAATATGCAGTATCACGCCCAACAAAGATAACCAACCAAAACACTTTAAATATTCATGCCAATGTATCAAATGTGTACTCAATTAAGCCCCTAAATACACGTATATTTTACACTTATCAATAGTGCTTACTTAAGTTTGAGAACTTTGTCTTCTTTTCCTTGTACCACGAACCCTTGAGGTTGTTCAATATAGATTTCTTCTTCAAGATAACCATTGAGGAATGCCGACTTCACATCGAGCTGGTATATCTTCCATTTTTCTTTCTGAGATGCCATTTTGTTCTGGTGCGTATTCGACTATGAGTTGATTCTTCATGCCTTCTTCTTCACAAGATTTGGTGAACTGAGTACTATGCTTTTCGACACAGGCCTTGAATTTCTTGAAAATATTGAATACTTGCAATTTTTCTCGTAAAAAATTTACCCGCCATGTTATTCTAGTATAATCATCGATAACGAGTACCTATTTTTTTCATGTGATGGAGTACGCATCGGACCGCAAATATCTGTATGCACTAGTTCTAATGGTTTTTAGCTCTCCAAGCTTTTTCGGATGGGAACGATTGTCGGTTTTTTTCCGATCATGCACCCTTCAGAGACTATCAAACTCTATGATTGTGGGCAAGTCGCGCATCATGTTTTTCTGGTTTAGAATCTTCAATCCTTGTAAATTGAAATGTCCGAACCTTCTGTGCCATAACCAATTATCGTCTACTTGGGTCGTCATTGCAACATCATTTGCATATCTCCATTGGATAGGAAAACATCTATCTTCCCTCATTTTAACTTTTGTAATTATGAGGGATTTAACCTTTTTATCATAGATTGTGCAAGAATCACCTTCGAAATGTAAATAGTAGCCTTTCTCCATCATTTGTCCCATACTAAGTAGATTTTCATTTATTGTAGGGACTAAGAGAACTACACTAATATATCTATTGACCTGTTTTGTATCAATATAAATTGTGCCTTTGCCCGTTGCTTCCATATAATCACTATTTCCAATTTTGATATTTGTATTTATTTTGTCAAGTTGATAGAAAATACTTTCATTTTTGGTCATGTGGTTATTGCAACCCCTTTGTCTAAATACCAAATATCTTTATTTTCTTCTGATGCAAATTTTTGACGGACATAAAAGAGATTATTTTGAATTCCGTATGTTAAGACAAATTAGCATAGTATTTTTCTTTTAAACGACAAGACTTCTCTACCAAGTCCAAACTTCTTACAATTTTGACATTGTGGCTTTTCTTTAAACCAACAATCTTTCTACAAGTGACTTTTTCTTTTGTAAATACCATATGGAGGAAATTTGATGTTGTTATCTATTTGTTTTCCTTTAATAGTTTGTCTCCCATTTTTCTTAATTTTTTAAGATCGCAAACTTAATTTAGATGAAAAGGCATTATCTCGACATTTTTGTAACACCTTTCTAATCTTTTTCATGAGCTTATAGTGATCCCAATGATTCTATAGAAGTTAATTTTTCTATATGTTTACATTCTTCGATATGTTTGCAATTATGGGATCATATTTTTCTGTGCAAGTAATTAAAATTTCAGAAACTATTTTACTTTTTGAAAATTTGTCCTCATAGGCTTGTAATTGGTTTATTACTTCATTTACTCTTAAATAATAATCTTTAGAAGTCTCAGAATCTAGCGTTTTCATTGCCTTGAAACTCCTCCTACAACTTATCCCATGGCTCTTTAGCAGTTTTTGCTCCCATAATCCTTGGAAAATATTCGTTTGCCAAGCTCATCTAAAGAGCAATGAGTGCTTGAAAATCCTTTTATGGATTCTGCTTAAATTCTTTCTTTTGTACCGCAGACAATGTGGAAATATCGTCTAGAAAAGTATATCCATTATTAACAATATCCCACAAATCTTGAGCACAAAAGTATGTCTTCATTTTAATAGACCAAAAGTCGTAGTTTTAACCACGAAAAGAAGGAATTGGAATAGGTGAGTGAAATGTGTCGGCCATGGTAATGCCCGCTAATCGAACGAGGCTCTGTTTCCACTGATGGGATTAGTTTAAGGACATAATTTGAATGGAGTATTTTATATATGAATGGAGTATGGGAGACTTATTTTTGCAGATGTATTATAATAGGTGGGGGATCAATTGTAAGTGAGGTAGATAGTTTTGATTGATAGAAAAATGTAGGGACTAAGGCAAAGAGAAGTTTCAGGTAGTAGCTTTATTTTTTATCTTTGATTTTTCTTATCTACAGAAGAATGCCTCCACATCTATTTATACTTGTCCAAGGAGGCTTCTAGTACTTGTTCTAAACTTCTCTTATTTCATTTGTAATTCTAATGCTTCTAGATTTTGTCTTCCCTAATCTAGACTTTGTAATGTTTGTTCTATGATTTTCTTTTTATTAATACAATTTCATAACTAGAATAATCTAGAAATGTGCACCAATTTCTAATAATATCTTTAAGTACAAATTATTAACTAGTAGTAGAGACGCTGTTAACGCCGACACCATGACCGCCATTTGTGGAGGAACCAATAGGAGAATGAGTACGCGGTGGCGGTGTGCGATCTTTAGGAGGTGGAGGACTGCGCGGAGACTTGAGCTTACGAGTAGGCGGCGTGCGAGGTGGCGGAGGCGCATGAGGGCTCTTTGTTCGGGCTTTGCTTTCAAATATTGGTAGAGGAAATGGATATTTCATTGGGTTGTTAAATTCTGTGCCATCTAATGAATATTCATAGGAAGCATGATGGTCATCAAAAGAAGGTGTCACGGAAAAAATAAACCCAAATACAAATGAAAATAGGCAACTGGACTCATTCTTTTCTTCTTGTGTGAAATAATGGGAGGTCTTCAAGATACATTTATACAAAGTATAAATCTTGGGGCAAATTTATTCGAGTTTTTTTTTTTTTTTTTTTTTCGTGTGCGAGATAAGATATTTAACTATGTTCTTATCAATCAACTCAAAAACTAGAAATTTGTAGTCATTTTCTTTGTGAAATAACGATAAATTTAATTAATTAGTCCTTGCTCATTGATCACTTTTGAAGATTTGATAGTAAAATTAATTTAATGCTCTAAGTCTTTGTTTATGTTACGCTATCCAAGCTAAGCTTTCACTTTTGGGTTATAATGCATAGAACACACGAGAATAAAAACAAACAATGCCAAAGTGGTATTTCAACTCTCACTGACTTGCTTCTCACATTTCTAGAGAAGAAAATGAAGTAGTCGATGCCTTAGCCAATGTTGGATTCTATAATCAAGTTTGTACGAGTGTATAATGCCTCTCCTTGGCTAGTTTGATCAAGGGATTGTTAGGATTGATCAATTAGATATTCCTTTTAGAACTAGGAAACTTGATCTAGATGAGGTAGAGGTTTCTAAATTCATTTGTAAATATTAATTCCAATGTTTTTAACATGTACAAAAAAGTATCAATCAATATTACAGATTGAGGGGCTTGCCTTAACCCTACACCCTAGGAGTGTTTTAAAAAAAAAATCGCATCCGGTTTCCAGGAGAGAAAATAAACAGAGAGAGTCACTCAAACTTATATGAGGATTTATTAATTGGAATTTATAATTTTTAAGTATGATAGTTTTGCAACCATTGCGAATAGGGTGTTACAAATATAGAAAACACATCCATGTTTCATTTGGGTATTACGGGTGAAAAGGTGTAAATGTGAGAGAGTAAAAATTAGACAGAGACTAAAAATATTTGAATTACTACAACAATAATTTTAAGAATATAATTTTTAGTAAACAACACTCTTGAACTTTTTACAACTCTCACACTCGGATTGCCTTGATTGGCCTTGAAAGCTCTCAATTGAAATACAAAGAAATTGATTTCTGATGGATGATTTTCTTGAACCGATTACAAGCCTTTTAGGCAAATTCTTACCTAATACGATCACTAAAATATTGTAAAAAAACAAACACAAATTAGTGGTATGTAGGTGGGTTTGGTGTGAACAATTTCTGACCATTCTTTAAGTTTGTGGGTTGGTAGATAAGGCTTAGTGCCTATAATTTATTACAAATTATTTTTTAACACCCCCTCTTAATTTGTAATCTAAACATTCTTTCGAAGTTGTTCAATTTTTTCAAGACTCACTGCTTTGGTGAAACCATCTGCCAATTGCTCATTTGTGTTCACAAACTCCAATTGAATTTCTTGATCATTCACAAGACTTCTGATGAAATTGTGTCGAAGTTCAATGTGCTTCGACCTTGCATGGAAAACTGAATTTTTCGTCATTGCAATAGTTGACATGTTATCGCAGAAAATTATTGTGTGAGTGTCTTGGCTTTGCTGAACATCAGCCAAAATTCTTCTAAGCCATACTGCTTCACAAGCTGCATCCATAGCGGCGATGTATTCTGCTTCTGCTGATGAAAGTGATACTGCCTTTTGCTTCTTTGATGACCAAGATATTATTTTTTAGCCAAGGCATAATACATACCCAGTTGTACTTTTGCGATCATCAAGTGACCCAGCCCAGTCACTATATGTATATCCAATGAGCTTATTTTCTTTTTCTTTAACATACCTGATGCCGATTTTCTCATACCTTGAAGGTATCGAAGAATTCTTTTTGCTGCTGCATAATGTAGCTTGCTTGGATCGTGCATGAATCGTGATATCAAGCTAACTAGATAGACAATATCAAATCTTGTATTTGTCAAGTAGATTAACGAACCGACTAAGTTGCGGTACATCTTTGGATCAACTTTAGTTGCACCATCATTCAATTGTAATTTTTCATTGACTGCAAGTGGAGTTGAGATCGGCTTGCAGTTGCTCATCTGAAATTTCTTCAACAATGCTTCAAGATATTTTTCTTGAGAAATAAATATTTCTCCTTTTGATTGGCGAACTTGTATCGCAAGAAAATATTTCATGAGACCCAAGTCAGTCATCTCGTACTCTTTCATCATTGCCTCTTTGAATTCTTGCACCAATGCTGGATTTGTCCCTGTATAGATCAAGTCATCTACGTAAAGAAAAACAATTAAAAAATCTTGCGCACCTTGTTTCTTTACGTATAATGACGGCTCACTCCGACTTTTTTGAAAACCATTTTGTTGAAAGTACTTGTCAATCTTGTTGTTTCAGGATCTTGGTGCTTGCTTCAATCCATATAATGCTTTTCTGAGTTGATAAACTTTATCTTCTTCATCGTTGGCAATGTAGCCTTCTGGTTGTTCCACGTATACTTCTTCTTCCAACTCACCATTGAGAAATACCGATTTAACATCCATTTGCTTGATAGGTAACTCAAATTGTGTTGCAATGGCCAAGACAATTCTTATTGTCTCCATTCGAGCAACTGGTGCAAATGTCTCGTTGAAATCAAATCCTAGTTGCTGAGAATATCCTTTTGCAACTAAGCGGGCTTTGTGCTTGTGAATTGAGCCATCTTCTTTGTACTTGGTCTTGTAGATCCATTTGACTCGATCACACTTTTCCTTCGGGGAAGATGTACGAGCTCCCAAGTATTGTTCTTTTCAATGACTTGTTGGAGTAGATAATGTTCGTGCGAGATATACAATTTTTGTTTTCATTTTTTGATTTTCGTTCCAATTCCATGAATGCATTTCATCAAAAATGACATCTTGAGAAATAATAAGTTTATTTATTTTTGGGATTAGTAAACGATATCCTTTCGATTCATCACTATAACCAACAAAGATCATTTTTTCTCCTTTTTCATCAAATTTTTCTCTTTGTTGAGATGGAATATGAGAATAAGCAATGCAGCCGAAAACTTTGAGATGGTTTATCTGTGGCTTTCTTTGGTGCCACGCTTCGTAAGGCGTCTTATTTGGAACAGCCTTTGTTGGTGAACGGTTCAAAATATAGAGTGCCGCATTTACTGTTTCTTCCCAGAAACATTTTGGAAGTCCTTTTCCTGTCATCATGCTCCGTGCCATCTCGACTATTGTGCGATTTTTTTGCTCTGCAACACCATTTTGTTGTGGGTTTTAACGAACTGTTAGTTGTCTGTGGATCCCTTTGTCTTTGCAATAGTCCAAGAAGGATTTTTCGATGAATTCTCCTCCTCGGCCTGTCCGTAGAGTCTTTATTTTTTTGCCACTTTGGTTTTCCACATATTTTTTGAACTCCAGAAATTTTGGAAATGCTTTTGACTTTTGCTTCAAAATGTAAACCCACATCATTCTGGAAAAATCATCAACGAACAATAAAAAGTACCTGTTGTCATTGAGTGACGGTGTTTGCGTTGGCCCACAAATATCTGCATGCACTATCTCGAGCGGAGCTTTGGCTCTGTATGATATCTTTGGAAATGGCAAACGATGCATTTTGCCAAAAGTACATCCTTCACATGTCTTGTCTCGATCTGGAATGTTAGGAACACCAAACACCATATTTTTCTTTTTCAACAAATTTAAACCTTTATAGCTCAAATGCCCATACCTCAAATGCCAAAGATTATGTTCTGCTTCTGTGGTACTTTGAAGTGCAATTTTCTCAGTCAATCGTAAATTAAGAGGAAAGATTTTGTTTGAACTCATCTTAATTTTAGCCATTGTGAGATTCTTTTAATTATCAATAATGATACAATGGTCATTATTGAACTCCACCTTGTAATCTTTCTCCATGAGTTGGCCCACGCTTAATAAATTTTGAGTCAAGTCAGGTACATAAAATACATCTTTGATAATATTCATTTTATCTTCTCTTGTCTGGACATCTATTTCTCCTTTTCCGGTGATTTTGCGTGATTTGCCATCTCCGAACTTTACTTTGGATGAATATGATTCATCGAGATTTACGAACATTTTCTTGTTTCCACACATGTGATTGTTGCAACCACTGTCCACGTACCAAATATTCTCAATTTGTTGTTGAGAATTCACACATGAAAAAAATACCTGATTAGGCTCTTTTTCTTCAGATAAATTGGCTTCATTTGTATCTCCATCATCTTTATGCCAGCAGTCTCTTTGAGAATGATTTGCATTTCTGCATCTTTTGCACTTAAAACGGCAATCGTTGGTATCGTGGTTATTCTTTCTGCATATACGATAATACAAATCAGAATTTTGATTTGAATTTCTCTAATTGAATCCACCTAGTCTTCCTCGTCCTCGTGGTTGGTGTCTGCCGCGACCTCTTCCTCTTGCACCTCGATGTGCTGAGTTATTTTGCCGTTCTTGATCGCCATCTTTTTTATTTTCTTTTTCTGAAATATTTGTTTTTACCTAGAAGGCTTGCTCCAAGCTTTTATTTGAGAATCTACTCATTCTTTTTTCATGGGCTTCAAGCGATCCCATGAGTTCATCCAATGATAGTGTGGATAAATCTTTGGATTCTTCAATAGCAGCAACAATATGCTCGAACTTTGCTGGCAGACTTCGTAGCACTTTTTCAACGATCTGTTTGTCTTCAATGGTATCATTGTATCCTCTGATTTGATTGACTACAGTGGAAACTCGAGAAAAAAATCTTGGACATTTTCATTGTCCTTCATTGACAAATTATCAAAATCTCGCCATAAATTTTGCAATTTAATAGAGATAACCTTTTCATAGCCTCCAAATTGTTTTTTTAAAACTTCCTAGGCTTCTTTTGATGTTTTTACCCCCGTAATACGCGGAAGAATTGCTCTACTTACCCCTTGGTGCATAAAGGACAAGGCTCTTGCATCTTTGGTCTTGTTTTCCTTATGCTCTTTTTTCTTTGTGGCGGTTAGTGCGGCTTCCTCCTCAGGAATATATGTACTATACCCCTCTTCAACAGTATCCCAGAGTTTATGGGACACGAACAACGTGCGTATTAGAACGCTCCATAATTCGTAATCTTAACCAACAAAGATAGGAACACCTTGTTGGGAATATGTGAATGCAAGTTCACTGGAACTGGTTGATGCCATTTTTTCAAATAGGAAGGGATATCAGGCCAAGGGATGGCTCTGATACCACAATTATTGGGTATTACGGGTGAAAATGTGTAAATGTGAGAGAGTAAAAAATTAGATAGAGGCTAAAAATATTTGAATTACTACAACAATAATTTTAAGAATATAATTTTTGAGTAAAGAACACTCTTGAATTTTTTACAACTCTCACACTCGAATTGCCTTGATTGGCCTTGGAAAGCTCTCAATTGAAATACAAAGAAACTAATTTCTGATGGATGATTTACTTGAACCGATTACAAGCCTTTTATAGGCCAATTCTTACCTAATATGATCACTAAAATATTGTAAAAAGAATAAACACAAATTAGTGGGTTGGTAAATAAGGCTTAGTGCCTATAATTTATTACAATTTATTTTTTAACAGTTTCCGCCCAGTATAAGATAGTCAAATACTACAATGGAGTTGTAGTAAGATACATTTTTTCTCACGGGTTAGGTTACTACTAATAAATAGAGGTGTCAAACAGGCCGGGTCGGGCCAGCCCGTCAGCCCAAACGAAAAAATGGGTCGGGCCAAATAGTGTTCGGACCGCTATTTCTTGAGCCCAGCCCGACCCACAAAAATACACTGAAAAAATTGGGTCGGCCCAGTTTTTCGGACCTAACGGGCCGGGCCAAAAAGACCTGACTCATTCGACCTCTAAAATTAGATCCCAACCCGATGCTTTTACCAGGTCGAGCCGAAATTGACAGCTCTACTCAAGTGCTTGTCAAAAACAAGTGCCAAAAAAAAGGAGTGCCTAGGTTTTTTAGCCATTTCTTTTTAAAACACATGTTTTCTAGTAATTTTGACACGTGAAATTCCAAAATTGTCCCTTAAGCCAATTTACACCCTTTCGAGTTATCCTCATAACTCGATCGACAATCAAAACATAGGAACAAAATCATATTCTGACGACTTGCAAAAATGGATTTTACGACGATTGTATCTCTCACTTCATTCAATTCCTTTGACTCCATAAATTCATAATTCTTGTTGATTTAGTTAATTTATAGTTGTTTAGGTTATGATTTGTTGTTAAATTTGTAGAATTTTTAGGGTTTAGACAATTTAAGTTTGTGTTGAAAACTTGATGATTCGTTAGTGGTGCTTGGGGTGAATGAAGATGACAACGAGGGTTTTAATTACGTAACTCGATATCCAATTACATAACTCGATATCGAGTTAAATAGCTAGATATTGAGATATGAGTAACTGGATATTGAGTCAAACTAATGCCTGGTAAAAGATTAAAAAAAATCTTTATTGTTGAGTTATATCGAGTTACATAACTGGATATCGAGTTATGTAACTCGATGTCCAGTTATAGGATATCCAATTATATTTAACTCGATATTCACAACCCATTTATTTTGTTTTTCTCCAAAAAAAGTTGAATTCACATAATTTTTTCGTTTCAAAACCGTTTTGTATGCATAATATATCAAATTAATCCTCTTTCGATATCTACAATTCAACACCAATATTGCATGTACAAAAAGAAAAAAAAACAGATTCGAATTTTTAAAGAAATTTGAAAGAGAGAGTAAAAAGATAGAGAGAGATAAGTGAAAGAGAGAAAAATACACCAAATATCAAACAAACATGCTAGAAGGGCACGAACGTCTTTTGCTCTGCCAAAATGGCTAAAGATAGATAACCATATATGTCAGGAGAATCACCTATAATATGGCAAGATTTATTTTATCACAAGATTAATCGTCCGACAATTAATATCTTCCATGCTCGCTCAGAAATTAACTCTTAGCACCAACTATAATGCTTCACATAGAAGCTACAATTTTTTTATTTAATTTACTAGCTTAGGCGCTGGTAAGAAAACCAGCTACCAATTTTTCTGCTGATGCATATTTTCTACTTTATGAACATTATCACTTGCTTTTGCTCGATAACCTGCGGGCATATCCTTTTGAGCCTCCTCCAATTTTTGCATATTTGTTTTCTTAAACCCTGGTGCAAAAAATTCTTGCTTGTTTTCAGGCATTATTAATGCTTTTCCATTATTTTCTAAGTTGTTATTCTTTGCTCCTGACAGACAACCTGCAGCCGTACGATCTACTTCAGTTGTTTTTTGCATGGTTCGTCTTGCTCCTGCGCGCTTAGGCTTTTCTTGTCGAATTGCCACGTCATCATCAGGTGTTCTTTCAAGTGATTTGGATGGGTGGTTTCTGATATTACCCCAACCTGATCTGGAGTGAAAGCGGCGGCTCATGAAATGTTTTTGCGTCGGCTCGTCGAGGGCGGCGCGGTGATCATTTTGCTCGGCGGTTGTCGCGGTGGAGAGAACCACTAGACCGAGAAGAAATGCAAGGAAATATGTGCTGGACATTTCTTGGTATTTAGTTATTAGATTTGCTATATGTGAATTTTTTGATGATGTGATGTTTGGAGAAAGGTTGGGTTTTTATAGAGGAAAGGGGCTCTTAACAGGGGTGATTTTTCATGCTACTGTTGCTGTAACTGCAAAATTAGCGTGTTATTTGTACGTAGGTTTGGTGTGAACTTCTATGACTACTCTCGTGAATGCTAACAAATTACCTCGTTCAACGTGATTTCATACGTGGTTGTATCATAAATGGATTCCAGCTAAATAATTACTGAGGCATAAAATATGCAATATTAGTCCTTAGATATATTGTAGTTGATAATAATAGTCGTGCACACGATTTATAAAAAGGTCTCATAATAAATAAACAAAAAATCTGGATTTCAGTTATTTGGTCGTTGAAAATTTGAAAAGTTCTAATAAAAATCTATGTGTCGACATTTGCATCTAAATATCCATTAATGGAGAAACTAGTTTCGCTTATATGAACATCATCCAACTGTGTTGCCAAGCTGATTGAAACAAAAGTAAAAAAAAAAACTCACTTGGTCCACATAAGTAAAATTGGTTTCGAAATCAATAGTTTGTCCAAAATTTGGTCACGTGGGTTTTCCAGTAAAAAAAATAAAATTTTCGGCAACCAAATAACTGAAATCGAGAGTTTTTGAAAATTTCAGGATTTTTTGCATGACTATTTTTGACAAAATCCGCATTTCGGATGGGGTCTTCTATTCCAAAGTCGTGTTTCATCTCATATTCCAACCGCATGAATGATTGACACGTGTATAATACTTATCAAGTTAATTTTCAAACATAAATCATGGGCTTTTAATATAATAAGTGTTATATATGTATTAATCATCCATGCACTTGGTGAAAACATCACCGCCATATTAGAAAAGTCTGGAAGTGTTGATATGATATGTTAGATTATGATAGATTAATCTAGATAATTATAATTAATTAATTAAAAAATGAAAAACCGACATACTAGAACAATCCTCCACCGACTTATCTAGTATATAGATATATATGTGATGATCTTCTAATATATGTGTGTGCACGTGAGAGACAAGAAGCAAGAAAAGTGAGTGATAAACATTATCTCTAGTCGAGTGCTTTAAGTTTCTTTGGAGTGCATAGTGTAAAAGTTAAAATAGGTAAATAATTGCCTTTGTATTATACCATATTTGTGTCCACTTTGTATTAGTAAAATAATTTTATTTCTTAAAATTCTACAACGTGGTATCAGAGCCACGTTGGGTAAGTCGGGTAATCACGTCTATTGAGGGACCATTGGTCATCGTCAATTAAGGAGGAGATTATTGATTCTTGAGGAGTCGTGCGCAACTTAAGATTGTGAAGCGTAGTGAAGCTTGCTTGGTTACGAGAAGGTAATCCAAGTCATGATGACAGACCTACAAGCGTTAGGTGGAATGGAGAAACTCAATAATCAAAACTACACTACGTGGCAGACGTGCATGGAGTCTTACCTCCAAGGACAAGATCTGTGGGAAGTCGTTGGTGGAGATCAGGTCACGGCACCAGAAGAACCCGGAGCCTTGAGAAAATGGAAAATCAAGGCAGGGAAAGCTATGTACGCACTCAAGACTACGGTTGACAAAGAATTGTTGGAGCATATAAGGGACGCAAGCACTCCAAAGAAGGCATGGGACACCTTGGCAACATTATTTTCCAAGAAGAATTAGTTCAAACTGTAACTTCTCGAGAATGAGCTCCTATCACTCAGACAAGGGGAGATGACCATAAGTGAATACATCAATAAGGTAAGAACTCTCTGTCGCGAGATTTCTGAATTGGATTCCACTAGCAAAGTTCCAAAAGCTAAAATGAGAAGAATAATTATTCACGGCTTGAGACCCGAGTTTAGGGGTATTATAGCCGCCATACAAGGTTGGTCAGAGCAACTTTCTTTGGTCAACCTTGAAAGTATATTGGCTGACCAAGAAGCTCTAACCAGACAAATGGCAGATGTTTCATTAAAGAAAGAAGAAGAAGCTTTACTAAGTTATAAAAAGAAAGGCCTACCACGTCAACAAAATAATAAAGTTAAGAACGAATATAAAAGAAAAGAAGAAAAAAGGTCTGAAGTAAGGGGAGTCGAACAAAACCGTTACAAGAAAGGTCAGACGTCCAAAGGAAAGAAGAATGGCTCATGCTATGTATGTGGCAAACCAAATCACTATGCCAGAGAATGCTGGTATAGGAAAAATTCCACAGAAGGGAATGTAGCAACATCAAATAGGCGAGAAAATTATAACGGCGAAGAAGAGTGGGATGTTGAGGCATCTATGGAGAAAATAGAAGAGGCTCGAGAGGAAATTGTTGAATCGGAAGAACCAACATTACCAGTAGTCATCCCTGGACGAATAGACTATGAAAATGATTGGATCGTTGACTCGGGATGTTCCAATCATATGACAGGAGACAAGGAGAAGCTGCAGAATACAACCGAATACAAGGGATGTCGAATGGTGGTGACTGTTAACAACTCAAGATTGCCAATAGCTCATATTGGTAAGACAATTTTCACACCATGATTCAGTTCGAGTCAAGTACAATTGCAAGACATCTATCATGTTCCAGGTATGAAGAAAAATCTTCTATCAGTGGCGCAATTGACAACCTCAGGAAATTGTGTACTCTTCAGACCTAAAGATGTAAAGGTGTATCAAAATCTCAAAATTAATGGTACACCTATCATGGAAGGTCGAACGTTAGAGTCCATCTACGTCATGTCAGCAGAGTCTGCATATGTAGACAAGACACGGAAGAATGAAACGACAGACTTGTGGCATGCAAGGCTGGGGCATGTGAGCTATCATAAACTAAAGGTGATGACAAAGAAATCAATGTTCAAGGGTCTTCCTCTACTTGAGATCAGAGATGATGCTATATGTCTTTGGTTGTCAATATGGTAAAGCACACACGGCTACCATTTGAAGAATCAAGCTATAGAGCAAAGAAGCCGTTAGAGACAGTACATTCCGACGTATTTGGACCGGTCAAGCAACCTTCGATTCAAGGCATGCGCTATATGGTGACATTTATTGATGACTTCTCGAGGTACGTTTGGGTTTTCTTTATAAAAGAAAAATCAGAGGTATTTGCAAAATTTAAAGATTTTAAAGAAAATATTGAAAGAGAAATCGGAGAAAAGATACAATGTCTTTGCACGGATAACGGGGGAGAATACACATCGAGAGAATTCTCCCAATATTTGAGGACCAAAAGATACACCATGAGCTGACATGTCCAAACACCCCACAATGAGAATGGTGTAGCGAGAAAGAAAAAAACCGACACCTTGCGAAACGTGTCAAAGTATGATACATGCTAAAAATATACCAGCAAGGTTTGGGCTAAAGGTATGAATACAGTAGCACATGTAATCAATAGACTACCGCAAGCAAAACTGGGATTCAACTCACCATTCGAGAAACTATGGAAAACTAAACCAACTGTGAGCCACTTCAGAGTCTTTGTATGTGTTGTTTGATAAATGGTTTTATCATGATTTTGATGATTTTGTTTTTATACCAAAACAATGTTTTTAAATTTTGTCCAAATACTCCTAAATGATTTAAATTGTTTCCTATAATTTTCCGGAGTATTTCTTCAAGTTTATTTTCGACAAATATTGGACAACACTTTTGATGATTTTGTGTTAATGTGTTTTTACACCAAAACAATGTTTCTAAATGTTGTCCTAATACTCCCGATCGGTCTAAAATAGTTTTACTATTTTTTCGGAGTATTTCTGGAAGTTTATTCTCGATATAAAATTGGACAACACTTTTGTTTTGAGGCCAACCGATCGCCCTATAGGGCATCCGTACTGAAAGTTGTGAAAAAGCAGTGAATAAGCTATTTTTGAAAAAAGGTAGTTGACCGATCAATAGGGTGGTAGGCCGGTATGGTCGGCCGGTCGACGACCAGCGTTGGCGTTGACCGGTCTTGGCGTCGACCGGTCGACCGGGGCGTCGGCGGTGTCGGGAGCAATTTTAAAAAGAACTTCCTGGACTCATTTTTGGTTTTGCTCGACCCGGTGGGCATGGGGTCGGCCGGTCGAACCCCCATCAACCCGTCGCCATGTGTTAATGTGTATTCTTATTTTCAAACGTCTATTTGTGCGGCGATCGGTCGCATCTAATGTTTGACAGCAAAATTCTAACTGTTGTACAACAGACAGCTTTTCCTTAAATTGTAGGATTGATTTCTAATAGCTATAATCTTGATTTTAATTGCATTTATTTTTTTGTAGATATCAGATTCCAAGAGGAGCCTATCAATGATCAATCATCTCCTATAAATAGAGGAAGATTTGAAGCACAACATGTAGAGAGAACAATACAACACAACAAGAAATACTCAAGCAAACACTTGGTCTTATATTGTCATTATTCTTGTTGTAATTTGCCTATCTTATCACTTTCACATTCTTGAGGTCTAGGCTATTCTTGATTACACATGCACTCATAATTGTATAATTCATTATCGAGTTGCAATCTTGAATTTTTGGGTAATCATTCAACACAAGATATCCTTGTGAGTGTTCTTGTAGTAAGAACACACTTGGGTGATCTAGGTGTTAGGTGTAAGAAGATTGTGGTATTTTTCTTGTCGAGGTGTTGGAGAATTTGGTATTCTTCAAGGTTGAAGATTGTGGTAATCTTCACAAGGTGCCGTTGGAGATTGTGGTAATCTTCAAGAGAGATTGTGGTAATCTCAAAGGTAGTGTTGAAGAAGAGTGTGGTGCTCTTCAAGGTGTTGTTGAAAGTTGAAGTTGTATTAATTGTGGTAATTAATAAAATTATTTTCTTTTTCGAAACCCATCTCGGATATACTGGGGTGGTGGAGCACGTAGTCCCTAGGTGGGGTGAAGCTCTATAAATCGACATGTGTTGTTTACTTTCCGCACCTTTATTCTTGTCTTGGCGTATTCGATTCAAAAAGAGGGCATAATCGAAAAGATGGAGATAATCTATTCACCTCCTCTAGATTATCGTAGCCGCTTGGACTCACAAGTGGTATCAGAGCCAAACTCTTTGGCAAGCTCATTTCACATCACGAGTGAAGAGGAACAATCATCGGCTACGAATGAAGCTCACCTTTCCGGTACCTCCACCACCAAGCCACCTCGATTTGATTCCAAAAATTTTACATTTTGGAAAGAAAGAATGGAATGCTATTTACAAGCTTGCGGGTTTGATATTTTGAACATCGTCATCAATGGGGAATCCATTCTGATGAAAGATGCACCATACACCTCCAAAGCTCTCAAGGAGCTCAACGATGAAGAAAAGAAAATCATCTCCTTAAATGGTAAAGCTCTCAATATTTTATATTGTTCACTTACCAATTTGGAATATGATCTTATTGTAGGAATTCGATCGGCTCATGAAGTATGGCAAAATTTAGAAGCCATTCATGAAGTATATGCAAATGATAGGAGCAACTCAAAAGCATCTACTTCTCAAAGGGGCACAAGGTCAAATCTAAGGAACAAGCCTATTACAACTTCCAACTATGAAGAAGTTGAACATTGTCTTATGGGCTTCAAAGAAAACGAGGTAAGTTCTAAACCCTCTACTTCTTATGACAATGAATCACATAATGATTATAGTGATTTGCTAAATGATTTTGATGAACTTCAAAATGAATTCCAAAGTTTACTTGTTAAATACAAAAATTTGAAAAAGGAATTCAATGTTTTGAAAGTTGATAAGGATAATTTACTTACTACTTATGAATCACTATCATGTGCTCACACCACCACACTTGATAATGTTAGAAACCTTGAAAAAGAAAATAGTACTCTTGTTGAGGATATTAATTGCATGAAAAATGATTTATCAAAATCCAACTTGAGTACCGATAAAATGATCGATATTGATGATATTCATAAATTGAAACAAAGACTTGATCATAAGCCTATTGTTGTTAATTATGTGAAAAGAAATCAAGTCCCTATGCATGTTGGTCATTATGCTCCAAAAATTATTACTTGCTTCTATTGTGGTAAAAAGGGTCATACGGTAAATACTTGTCGGGCTAGAAATAGCTCTAATTATTGTTGGAGACCTAAAAGTCTCAAAGCTAATCCCAAAGGACCCAAACACTTGAGGGTACCACAAAACGATGTCATTTTAGGTACCCGGCGGAACAATAATCAAGGAAAATTCATACCGCCAAGAAGACATCAAATGACCATTCCGTTTGATCAAAGGAAAAGACGGCACCACAACGAATTTCCAAGAGAAAGACATTATCAACAATGGGAATGACAAAATCCTTGGAAATGGAACAATGGGAGAAGCCATCATCAACAAGATGATTTCAAAGGGGAAGATATCATCAACAATGGGAACGACACAACCCATGGAAATGGCGAAATTGGTAAACCGTATCTCCCTATTTAAATATGCATTTTATTTTTTATGCATGTTTTTATTTGTGTCTAAATTGTAAAATGAGTTTTCATAATTTTAAAATTAAGGTCTTCAATATATATTTGTGGTTTTAAATTTTTGAAAAAGGAGACCTTGTATGATGCTTATATTAAACTCTTGTGTATTTGCTTAGACTTAATTGTTTTATCATCTCTTATGAATTTTTATGGCATGAGTTTACTTGTGATATCTTTTATTGTTTTAGCCTACACTTGTATCATATTAGTTTTGTGCTATACTTGTTTAAGATATGTGTAGGATATATATTTCCTCATCCTCTTCAAGAGATGATTAAACCATCGAGGTACGCTCATCATTGGTATTCATCCTATAGACTCGATATATTTTTTTTGTCATATGCCTATGTGCTTGTTTTTCAAAGTATTTTATACAAGTGCTATTAAGAGGATTTTTTGATTTTTAAAAGGCATTATTTGACATAGCTTGTTTTATCCAAGATTTGTAAAGGATTATATTTTGTTTTTGATAAAACATTTGATTTTTTAAGTTATGCATTTTATTGCACATATAAAATTATTCTTGGTTGCTTTGTCAAAACTCTTGTTCATATGCTTCTTGTAAATGAGGTCTCAACTATATGCTCTTGAATTTTTCAAATTTCAAAAGTGGCCTTATATAGCTTCCTATAAGCTTATTTGAACTTACATGTTTCATGAAACTCTTGATGATTTGTTTGAAAGCATAGTATTTGTTACTTGTTATTATGTCGCTATTTTTCGATATTACTATCCTTTCGTGCAAGATATCTTTTTAAGATTTTGCAGAAATTTTTGGTATTTTGGAACAAGCTTGATGACCAAGGCAAGGCTAGTAGCTCTAAGGTATTATCAAGAAGAAGGTATTGATTTTGATGATACATTTTCTTCCGTGGTTTTTCACATTTTCCCTGCCTATTCTTGTTTTAAGAAAATTTCAAGCTTTACCAAATAGATGTTAAATCCACTTTTCTAAATGGTTTTACTCAAGAAGAAGTCTATGTAAAACCTCAGGGGTTTAAAATTTTTCTAAGCCAAATGATTTTTATAAAAGACCTTGTATGGTTTAAATCAAGTACCCGTGTATGGTATGATAGACTTAGCTATTTTTGCTAAATGGTTTTACAAGAGGTAAAGTTTATACTACTCTCTTTGTTTTTGAAAAAGGGGGCAAGATTGTTTACTTGTACAAATTTATGATATCATTTATGGTGCTACTTCTTGATGAATTATTGTGCAAGTTATTTTCTAAGTTGATGCAAGGTGAACTTAAGATGATCATGATGGGGAAGCTAAAATTTCTTCATTGAACTTCAAGTTAAACAATGCCAAGAAAGGTGATTATTATTCACAATCAAAGTATACAAAAGAAGAAGTGAGGCATTGAAGAAGAAAGAACCATCTCAACCTCCATGACTACCATGTAAAGATTGACAATGGTTAAAAAAGGCATATCGGTCGACAAACAAATTCGAGGTATGTTCATTCACTTTTATTACTCCCATATACTCGACATTCCATATGCCTTACGCCTATATGCTCGACTTAAAAAACTATCCCAACGAATCTCATTAAAGTGCCGTTAAAAGAAATTTTTAAATATTTGAAAGGCACTTTTTCTTATGACTTGTTGTATCCAAAGTTTTAAAATGTTCTTATTTTCGGGATAACAAGTCCGGTGATAATAATTTTTCAAAATATGGTTCGTCATAATCGAACTAAACATATTGAGATTCAATATCTTTTTCTAAGGGATTGCATGTTTAACAAAAAACTTGAGATGTGTTTAATTCCGTCTCAAGGATAACTCGCAGACTTTTTAATCATTCACCGCAGAGTATTTTACACCATTTCGAGCTCGATTATGGCATAATGTATATTGAATGATGTCTATGTTTGCATTTTGCACATTTTTAAAACTTAGGGGCGAAAAATTAGATTTTTGTATCAAATTTCGGATTTTCAAAACAGGGCTGAGACAGTGTGCTGCCAGGGCTTGGGCCGACCGGTCGCCCATAGCTCTGACCGGTCGCCCTAAGCCTTGACCGGTCGCCCACTGTGTAATTTTGGTTAAAATCGTCTCTGTTCTTATTTTCTGCCATTTTGGCTCATTTCACTCTATTTTCGTCCCCTTTGCAAATTTCACACACAATTCACTTCAAATGTGTTTTGTTGCATAATTTACACATTTTGGGGATTATGTTGCTCGATTATCATCATCATTCTTCATCCTCACCGATTAAATGGTAAGAATTCCACTTCCTTATCTTAATTGGGTTGAACCTTTGAGAACTTGGCTTATATGTATATTTCTTGATGAAATTCTTATATATTTGTGTTGAGCATGATGATTGTTGATGGATGATATTTATAAAAATGGTTTTGGTGATGAAAAACTTGGCTTGATTACATTTACAAGGGCTATATATATTTTCTTCAATTTTTGACTCCTTGAGTGTTCGATAGTATGTTTCAATGAAATATTCATCACTTACATGATTCTCTCGTTTTCAAATGTCTTATATACTTATAGAGATCATGTTTTGCTACTCAAATTAGCTTTCATAAGCTTCTACAAGTCATTTGATCGACTTTTTCCTTCTATTTGTTCTATAAGCTTCAATGTTCAAATAGCACGATACATCGGTTTAATTGCGCAATTTGATATGAATATATGATGTTTTTATCGTGCTAACATTCTTTTTGATGATTCCAAAGGGGGAGAAACAGGTTATAAGCTTATTAGCTCAAAGAAGCTAAAATAAGCTCGAGAAAGAAGCTATAAGTTGTGGCTATTAAAAGCCTTAAGTTGTGGATTATACTTCGTCCATTTGATGTATTATGGACTCATATTCATGTATATGATGTTCTGTTGACAGGGGGAGCTTATAAGCTCTTGATACTTAAGCTCAAGTTATAAAAGCTAAGCTTTTAGCTTTTGGTTGATTGCTTCTATATTACTCTTGTTGTGCATATTGATAGACGGAGCTTTTGCAAAAATATTTTTGAAAATCTATACTCCCTTCCTTGTTTATGTTGCGTGGAATGTTGTCGATCACAACGGATAGTTCATTTTTAACCGGTAAAAATGTTTTGTTTTCAAAATCGACCTCGTTAAAATTGTTTTGGTTTGTAATCATCAAAAAGGGGGAGATTGTTTGATAAATGGTTTTATCATGGTTTTGATGATTTTGTTTTTATACCAAAACAATGTTTTTAAATGTTGTCCAAATACTCCTAAATGATTTAAATTGTTTCCTATAATTTTCCGAAGCATTTCTTCAAGTTTATATTCGACAAATATTGGACAACACTCTTGATGATTTTGTGTTAATGTGTTTTTACACCAAAATAATGTTTCTAAATGTTGTCCTAATACTCCGTCGGTCTAAAATATTTTTACTATTTTTTGGAGTATTTCTTGAAGTTTATTTTCGATATAAAATTGGTGGTAGGGCATACACGAAAGTTGTGAAAATGTGAATAAGCTATTTTGGAAAAAATGGCCGGTTGACGTCAGGGTGGTATACCGGTATGGTCGACCGGTCGACCAGGGCGTCGACCGGTGGGCGTCAACCGGTCGATCGGGGCTTCGACCGGTGTCTGGGAGCAATTTCTGAAATAGAACTTCCTGGACTCGTTTTATGGTTTTGCTCGACCGGCTGGGCATGGGGTCGATCGGTCGAACCCCCCGTCAACCCGTCGCCATGTGTAAATGTGTATTCTTATTTTCAAACGTCTATTTGTGCGCGACCGGTCGCCCTAATGTTTGACAGCAAAATTCTAACCGTTGTACAACAGACAGTTTTTCCTTAAATTGTGGGATTGATTTCGAACAGCTATAATCTTGATTTTAATTGCATTTTTTTTTGTAGATATCAGATTCCAAGAGGAGCCTATCAATGATCAATCATCTCCTATAAATAGAGGAATATTTGAAGCACAACATGTAGAGAGAACAATACAACACAACAAGACATACTCAAGCAAACAATTGGTCTTATATTGTCATTATTCTTGTTGTAATTTGCCTAGCTTATCACTTTCACATTCTTGAGGTCTAGGCTATTCTTGATTACACTTGCACTCATAATTGTATAATTCATTATCGAGTTGTAATCTTGAATTTTTGGGTAATCATTCAACACAAGATATCCTTGTGAGTGTTCTTGTGGTAAGAACACACTTGGGTGATCTAGGTGTTAGGTGTAAGAAGATTGTGGTAATCTTCTTGTCGAGGTGTTGAAGAATTTGGTATTCTTCAAGGTTGAAGATTGTGGTAATCTTCACGAGGTGCCGTTGGAGATTGTGGTAATCTTCAAGAGAGATTGTGGTAATCTCAAAGGTGGTGTTGAAGAAGAGTGTGGTGCTCTTCAAGGTGTTGTTGTAAGTTGAATTTGTATTAATTGTGGTAATTAATAAAATTCTTTTTCTTTTTCGAAACCCATCCCGGATATACTGGGGTGGTAGATCACGTAGTCCCTAGGTGGGGTGAAGCTCTATAAATCGACGTGTGTTGTTTACTTTCCGCACATTTATTCTTGTCTTGGCGTATTTGATTCAAAAAGAGGGCATAATCGAAAAGACGGAGATAATCTATTCACCCCCCTCTAGATTATCGTAGCCGCTTGGACTTACATGTGTCCGTTACGTGTTCGTGCCGAGTCATCTACGAAGTAAGTTTGACAAGAAGGCAATTCGGTGCATATTTGTGGGATATGACAGCCAAAGAAAAGGATGGAGATGTTGTGACCCAACTACTAATCGGTGCTACACATCTCGCAATGTGATATTTGATGAAGCATCCTTCTTGGGGATGCGCAAAAATTGGAATTACGGACTCAATCGAAATTGAAGATCAACTTCAAAAGAAATTTGTGAAACTTCCATAAACTCAAAAGAGTGATGATGAAGCGTAAAAGAACAAGAACTTAAAGATTACCCAAGATGTGATGCCCGGGGCCAAAGAGGCGGGGAGTGATCGCCGGTGGAAGAAGGCACGGACAAGGAGATGCTCTGGCGGGCTTCTAGGTGGAGGGGATATGAATGAACCGATCCCACACCGAAAAAGAGGAGATTATGAGATTGTGTAGGTATGGGACTATACGATTGAGAGAGCTTAAAAGATTTGATAGGTACTACTCATATCAAAAAGATGCATCTTCCTTTCTCGGTGCTCATCTCATAAAAACTCCGAAGTTAAGCATGTTTGCCCGGAGCAATTGTGGGATGGGTGACCCCGGGAAGCTCCTCTCGGGGTGCACGTGAGTGAGGAAAAAAGCGTATTTGGAAAGACTTGTGTTGGTTTGTGGGGACAGTCGTCAATCTAGAAGGCGGGCCGTTACACAAGAGCAACCCAAAGTCCTTGGAAACCTGGAGTACACGAAGCAACACCAGAAATAACAAGGCCAGGTCAATTAGAAGAGATTGAAGTATCACAAGAAGATGTTGGGGATCATCCAAGCTCTCCACCACAATTAAAAAGGTCTAGTAGACAAAGGAAGCCAAATCCCAGGTACGCCAATGTAGTGGTAGAAGAAGATATAAGTGAGAAAGAACCTGAGATATTTGAAGAAGCAATTAAAAATAATGAATGAAAAAAAGCAATGAGCGAAGTGATCATGGCTCTAAGACAAAATGAGACATGGGACTTGGTACCAAACCAAATGGAGTTAAACCCATATCTAATAAATGGGTATATAAGATAAAAAGGCGTCCTGATGGATCAATAGAAATATATAAGGCTCGACTAGTGGCACGAGGATTCTCACAACAGTATGGGTTGGACTATGATGAGACATTCAATCCAATGGCCAAAATCACAACAGTAAGAGTCCTGATAGCATTAGCCGCTAGCAAGTCATGGAAGTTATGGCAAATGGACGTAAAGAATGCATTTCTACATGGGGAACTCGACAGAGAGATATACATGGTGCAACCTACAGGGTTTGAAGATAAGAAAAATCCTGAATATGTGTGCAAACTGAAAAAGGCTCTATATGGATTGAAGCAGGCTCCACGAGCGTGGTACCGTAAGATTGCTGAATTTTTAGTTCAATGTGGGTATTCAATAGCACCAGCAGATTCAAGTCTATTTGTAAAAACACGAGAAGAGAAACTTGCAATAGATCTTGGTATATGTGGATGATATCATCATCACTTTGGAGATGATGAAGAAGAAATCAACAAAAGCGAGAAGAAATCTATTAATAATGTTCCAAATGAAAGAACTCGGAGAACTCAAATATTTCTTGGGGCTCGAATTAAAGAAAACAAGTGATGGATTATTTCTATGCCAACTAAAATATGCCAAATATCTACTACAAAAATTCGGGATGATCGATTGCAAGCCGATATCAACACCAATCGAAGCAAACACCAAGTTATGTGCTAAAGAAGGCAAAGAATTGGAGAATGCAACTATGTATAGACAGCTCGTGGGGAGTCTAATCTACTTGACTCTAACACGACCCGACATCGCATATGCAGTTGGGATCGCAAGTCGATTTATGGAAAAGCCAAAGAAGCCACATCTTCAACTAGTTCGTCGTATACTAAGGTACGTAAAAGGAACACTTGACTATGGACTTTTCTACAAGAAGAGTAGAAATTTCAAAGTTGTTGGATTTGTGATGCGGACTATGCTGGATGTCGAGATACTAGAAGGTCTACTACTGGAAATGTTTTCAGCTTTGGGTCAGTTGCAATTTCATGGTGTAGCAAAAGACAGCCTACAATTTCTTTATCAACAGCAGAGGCCGAGTATCGAGCAGCAGCAATGGCTGCTCAAGAATGTACATGGTTGATGCAATTATTGAAAGATCTACACCAACCAATTAACTATGCGGTAGAATTATATTGTAATAATCGATCGACTATTCGCATAGCGAGAGAACCCAGTATGTCACGCGAGAACAAAGAATGTTGAAGTACACTATCACTTCATTAGAGAAAAAGTACTTAAAGGAGACATCGAGATGAAGCATATTAACACTACATAACAGATAGCCGACGTGTTTACCAAAGGGCTTAACGTCTCAAAGTTTGAAGAATTTCGAACACGTCTTGGAATAGTTCGACGAGAAAATTCAATTTGTGAAAATGTCGGTCTTTGTGGGGAGAATTGAAAATCATCACCGCCATATTAGAAAAGTCCGAAAGTGTTGATATGATATATGTTAGATTATGATAGATTAATCTAGATAATTATAATTAATTAATTAAAAAAATGGAAAAGCGACATACTAGAACAATCATCCACCGACTTAGTTAGTTATATATATATATATATGTGATGATCTTCTAATATATGTGTGTGCACGTGAGAGACAAGAAGCAAGAAAAGTGTGTGATAAACATTATCTAGTGGAATGTTTTAAGTTTAGTAGAGTGCATAGTGTAAAAGTTAAAATAGGCAAATAATTGCCTTTGTATTATACCATATTTGTGTCCACTTTGTATTAGTAAAATAATTTTATTTCTTAAAATTCTACGATTGGAATAGGATGAAACACGGTTTTGGAATAGAATATATCATCCGCATGTTTGACTCGGATGTGATCTTCTATTCCAAGATAGTGTTTCATCTCCTATTCCACCGCACGGATAAGCGACACGTGTATAGAATTTACAATATTAAAACCCCACAATTTAGGCTTGATTTATGCTCCAATGTTAATATGGTAACGTTTATACACGTGTCAATCATCCGTACTGTGGAATAGGAGATGAAACATCATCATGAAATAGAAAATCCCATCCGCATTTGACTAGAATTGTAATTTTGCCTAAGTGCTAATTACCAAACAAAAGATATATCTCCATGTTTTTGTGTATACCTGTGTTACATATCTATGTAAGTATTGATTAATATGCAGACATGTCGTGACATAGAACTCAACAGCCAAATGTCCCTATAAAAAGACTCATACGCAGACATGTCGTGACATTTCGACTTTAGTAAGTATTCCTCTAATGTAATTCGCTGCGGGAATCAAATTAAGTTTTGTTTATGAGAATAAGAACTACAATTCTTAATTAGTGCATGGGATTATTTCTTGAAGTAGCACTTGAATTTTCCACTATCTCTATAGATAGAACTGCGAGCAGCAAGAACCAATTATTTTCTGGTTCTATGCGGTTTAATTAAAAATGAGGCAATATTTAACTTCACTAAATATATGTCTGTCTTTTATCAAGAACTAGTTGTTCATCACGATTAGGGGTGGTGATAGTTTACCGCCCAAACCGCATCAAACCGTAGCGTTCATAATAATTCACGATGAAACCGCGATTAAAATATTAAAACAAAAGCGCACCGCTACGTTGGTGTAGTTATTAAAAACACCGCCAAAACCACAATGCAATACACCTATATAATTTCTGGCAAAATAAAATATTATATTTTATTTTTTAGTTAAATAGTTAGACAACAAATATAATAAGAATTAATTTATGAATAACACTTTGCATATTACTAATCATAGTGTGTTTACATTCTTTCAATGTTTCTGAAATGCATTATGTTTTGCATCAAATAAAACAATACTACATATTAAATATAAGTGAAATAGATGAGATTGCAATGTGCATTTTATTTGTGAACTTTATTTGAATAAATCTCTTCAGGAATTTATTATGGTTGAAAGGGTGGGACATTGTTCTGTTGTTTCGATCAGTTATGAGAATTTGCCGGATTTTTTGCGTTAATTGTTGGATTGTTGGGCATTGTATTAATTGTCGCAATTAAGATGCGACAAAAAAAAGGCATTGTTCAAACTGATAAACATATCCGAGTAGTAGAACCCAGTATCTACCCACAAAGCATGTCATCAGGTATAAAAAAGAAGACTCAAATATAAGTCAAGTGAGAAGTAAACTTTAACACAACATACTTGGGATATTTCCTTCGTGTATCCACCCTTTTGTAGAAGTAACAAGTGATGAGTGTAAAATATACGTGCATTTGAGGGTTTAAAATGATATATATTTGATGCATTTGCACACATATTTAGTTTGTTTTTTGATTTCCCTTATTGGGCTTGATATGCGTACTCTTGTGAATTTTACATAAAATGGAGCTAAATTGGACAACAAATAATAGCATGTTTCAAATGATATGTAAAAAGACAATACGAGCAAATATATGAAGGAAAGAAGCATGGACGGTCAAACAAAAGGGAATTTCCTTAAAAACGTCAAAAACGTGCTATGATTTTCAAACCTTTGTCAGGGTTTAATATTCTGGCCATAACTTCCTCTACAAAATTGATATTAAGGTGATTCAAGTGCCTATGGAAATGTACGAGAAATATCTACAACTGCCAAGAAGACCCAGAGATCAAATTCCGATCGCGCGACCCGGCCGTATGGGATGACATAGGCGTGCGACGTAACTGGGCTGAATTGGTCTCCTTTTCCTACTCAAACTCTGTAAGTGATCTATCCAAGCATCTATAAAAGAGACCCAAGGCTATATATGAAAATACAACTTGATACAGTAAAAACACATCAAATAACACAGGAACGAAGGAACTGAGGAGCTGAGAGCAAAAGGCTAGGTCGCGAAGAACACCACAAGGCTTTCGCATCTAGGGAGCACAAGAGCTTCGAGGGTTTGGAAGGAGAATCCATCCTGACAAGAAGGGGTTTTTTTTCTATGTCTAAGAACTCTTGTCTGTGCTTATATGATGTCGTAATATTGATTCGGATTTGTCTATGAGTTTGTAATCAATGTTTGACATATTTTTCGGATCTTAGGCGCATAATCAAAACTGTGGATTTGTATTAAATATGATTATTTATTTTCTTAATTAATTCATGCGTTCTATTTTATGAATTCGAGTGCTTATTTATAATTGCTTCTTATTCGGCCAATAATTTGCATGTCATATTTGTTATTGCAAAATTTCGGACGATGAGCTCTAACAAAGACGAAAATCGAATTCAGACATGAAACTTGTGTGACAGACGTGTTTGTGGGGAGTCATTCAATTCACAAATCTTTTTGGAGTTAATAGGAATTGTAACGATCTAACCAGACTACAATTGTTATTAATCAACTGTTTACGAACCACCTGACCAGGGGAGTAAATGAATTTAGGGATTTGAACCCACAGAATTACATGAATTCGTTTTTAAAACTTTATTCGCATTTAATATTGAAGAAGCATGTTGAGATTATGTGCCTAAGGTTGCTCCTAAACATGTTGAAAATGCTTGTGGGGTTCACAAATTTATTTCTTTTTATATTTCTTTATTTTTCGATTTTTAGTTATATAAAAATACTTAATTTTTGGTCGCTTCAATAAAATTGGAATACGATGTTATTATAGTCTAAATGTTTGAGATTCAATCCCTCGAGGAATACAACCTTGCTTGCCATTATTCTATAAACTACACTGTGTACACTTGCATTTGTATGAACCAAATATTTGGAGATACAAAAGCCCAAATTGAAGTGCGAGACTTGAATACGCAAAGATTTTTTGAATATCCGGAGATACTAAAGAAGCCCAAAGAAGCCCAAATTGATGAGAGGCAAACATTAAAAGGGCAAATTATTAGGCGATACTTAACGAGAAAACAGAGCAATGCCATTCGTTTGATGGATGGTATAGAATACGAGGGCTCAATGATTTCAACCGACACGGTTCAACAAAAGCGATGCTAGAAATCGAGTCCGGTCAAGACGAAAAACTTAGCGCTTTGTGTGAGGTAATCCAAGAAACATCACGACAAACCCCAGGGGTAAAAAAACCAAAAAAATACGAAAAAAAAACGTAAAAAAAATATTTTTTTTTGAAAGAAAAAAACGAAAAAAAAAACAGACGCACATGACCCAACCGTACGATCTGCTCCTAAAATTTTCGAATTGACGGATGAGCTCCCGGTTTCATTGGAACTATCCATGTAAGTACTTATTATGCATTCTAATTTTCTTTTGATAATTTCCTCATATGTTTGGAAAGCATACTTTAAGTTTGGGGGTTGCCAAGAATGCGTAAATTAAATCTTTGTTGTATTTTGCATTGAATCTAGGATTGCATGTAGAGCATAAAAATTTGCATTAAAGTTTTTAAATTTTTTTTGATTTTTTAGTTTATTTTGTTTTAGCACGTTTCATTGTTTTTGTGTGTGGTTTTAATTCAGTTTACATGCCCAGCTCCCTAAGATTTTACTAGGAATATTTTATGTCATGGTATAACATACTTGTGGGAATAATGTGATAAATTCTTAGGAGGAAAGTTATTTATTACTTGGCACGTGTTAAGAAAATTTGGTATTTGAGCATGTTGCGAAAAATAAGCCAATAAGCTTTTTGAAGCCCCCGATTTTCCGAGCTTGTAATTGATCATTTTATCCACTATGTATTTTATCGTCTATTTTACCGCGTCACTTTGACGGGTAAATATTAATAATAAATATATTCTTGCATTTAATTTCATTTTTATTTATTACTTGTGATCATAATCATTTATTAATTCTATTTCAAATTAATGATCACTTGATTGACCATTATTACTATTTGTGATTTATTAGTCACCTTAGAATTTTAAGAGACTATTTATTTTGGAGACTTATACCTTATAGAATTAAGAATTTGATTTAGAATAAGTGACCATAGACTTATAAGTGATCAAGGAAATCACTAATTATTTTGGAGATTGATATTATTCATCTATTATCATCAAATTTGGGACAAACAAAATATGGAAATACCACAATTGCCCTTAAGTGGACGTCAATGATGATCAATTTGGTGTAGAAATATCTTTCAACTTTTGTACATATACACCTTATATTAGTCACCTTGTGTATAATTACACCATTAATTCAAACATTATACACATTATCTTATACATCAATTCTTTAATATTATTTTCCCCAACTTATTCCCACTCGCCCAACATTCCTCCCTTACCCATCCTTTGCCCATACCTTTGACTTCCCTTTTATCTCCGTGCAAGAGACAAATTGCAAGACACAAAACTTGATCATTCTCTCCCATCTCTCACTAATTTCGGCCATTAGGACAAATAATACTCAAAAATTTCATTTCATTTTACCAACATCATACTTTAACTCTTGCAAAAATCCTCTCCTTCTCTCTAAAATCCCCAACACCTCTCTAAGCATATATTCATCCTTTTCTTCATATCTTCAAAAATATCTTCAAATCTTCAAGAACAACTCCTTCATATCTTCAAATCTTCACGAACATCTTCAAATATTCAAGAACACATCTTTCACATCTTCAAACATTATTCATATCTTCAAGAACACATCATTCACATCTTCAAACATTCATTCATATCTTCAAGAACACATTCTTCATATCTTCAAACATTATTCACATCTTCAAGAACACCTTCTTCATATCATCAAACACCTCCTCTTTCTTCAAACACTTAACAAAAACACAAACATTCTTCATATTCCTTCATAGAATTCGAACCCTCTCCGACAGAGAGGTAATAAATTTTGTTCTTCAATTCAACTTGATATCCTATAACTCATCACCTTCTCTTCTTAACTTAAGTTTAATTTTGACTTTTCGAGGTACACATAGGAGCCTACATAAGGACATGCATGCATTGTGGTCACCTTAGAAGACTTGAAGAGAGAATTTTTTGGAGAATTTGGACTACAAGGTAAGATTTGGACACTAGAGCCCTTTTCTCTTATTCTTTCTATTTTCTTCAAATTTTAACACCCCTTTTTCATTTTTGAGAAATATGGGCTGACCTTAAGTGGTTTTGAGGGTGAGCAAAAATTCCAACGTTGAAGCTTCAACTAGTTCCATTTCATCTACTACACAATGTAAAGTGTAGTATTTCCAATTTTCTCACCTTCTTCTTTTTCTTCTTAATTTTTCACTCATTTTTCTAACTCTTAATTTTTTGATATTCTTGACTTAGGGGCTGACCTAAGTGACTTCATATCAAGTTGTGAAATTTATTTTTTCACAACTCTCCAATTTTTAAGGTGGGTTGAAAAGTCTTTCCAACTTCTAGGTGTTTTTCTCAAATGCATGTAGTGTTGTTTAGTGTGAGTTTTGCATGTATTTTACGGCATATTTATGGCTATAATTGTTTATAAACATTAAATAACTCATATGAAATGATATATATTCGTTCTTTGTGGAAAAGGTATTACGCTTTGCTCGTTTTGTAGGAATTTAACGATATTTGGATTTTGTGACAAATACGAGCATTGCAACCTAGAAGCATCAAGAATCGAGCGATTACACCCAATTGGAAGCCAATTATATTGAGTCTAGAGTTATAATAATGATTCGTGTGTCAAAAGAAGCGTGGATGATCAAACAACGAGGGGATTTATCTCAAGAAACGTCCAAACGCGTCTGGAATTTCCAGCACTGGCATGGTTTAGTATTTTGGTCATATCGCTCTCTCAAAATTGATATTGAGCTGATTCAAGTGGCTACGGAAAGCTAAGAGAGAGGACTACAACGCTTATGAAGAACCCATAAGCAAATTCAGATGTTTGGGTGACGTACGGGCTGGTCGTGCTCTAGAGGACGCCCGTGCGCCTTTCAAGCTTTTTGCCTACCTTATGATATTTGATTTCCCTAGTTAGCCAATTTGAGCCTATTGTCTGATTTTTGATAGCCACATTTCAAGCTTTAAAACTTAACTTGATATATCTGTTACCCTAGGCTTGAGCGTATAGCATTGAGTAAAGGGATAGAATAAAGGATTGAATGAAATGGGTATCGAGAAATTAGAAAATGGTGTATATGTTGGTTGGTGGTGAGGAAAAGATAAAAGGAGGGAAATGAAGGATACTCACAAACGAGTTGAAAAAAAAATAAAAATAAAAATAAAAACGACTGCGATAGTGAGTCGGCCATAAGTAATATATAGGCTGGAAATTGTGATGTTAGGCGAAGAAGAATGAATGGTATGAAAAAGAAGGGAGAAATAGATATGTGATAGGAAAAGGTGATTGGGGTGCATAGTTGATTTGAATAAGAATAAGTGTTTGAGAAAAACAATGCGCTTACCAATCTATACGCTTGAGTTTGAGTCAGTTTATCCATATTTCCCTACCTTAACCAAAAAGCCTTCATTACAACCATAAGCAAAGTCCTTTCTGATTTATGAATTGCATACAATCAAGTGGCGGAGATGTGAGACGATTTGCAAGCATATGGTAATTCTTCAACATTGATATGACTTGAGCGAATACACATCACTTGTTATCCTAGTGAGTAGAGTATACACTTTATCCATGAGAGGTATGATTTGAAGTATTTGCCATGATTTTTGATAGACTTATGCTCCGTGTTAGATATTTGAAACTTGGTTGGTTTGTGCTTGATGTATATGGATAAACGACATGAATTGTGATGCGGTGTTCTTGAGTTGCTCTTCTTTAACCCATTTGTGTTGTCTTGTTTATAAAGTGTTGACCGGGACTGTCAACAGTTTAAGTTTGGGGATTTGTTTAGTGTGAGTTTTGCATGTATTTTAGCGCATATTTATGACTATAATTGTTTATAAACATTCAATAACTCATATGAAATGATATATATTCGCTCTTTATGGAATAGGTATTACGCTTTGCTCGTTTTGTAGGAATTTAACGATATTTGGAGTGATTTTGTGACAAATACGAGCATTGCGACCTAGAAGCATCAAGAATCGAGCAATTACACCCAATTTGAAGACAATTATATTGATTCTAGAGTTATAGTAATGATTCGTGTGTCAGAAGAAGCATGGATGATCAAACAACGAAGGGATTTATCTCAAGGAACGTCCAAACGCGTCTGGAATATCTAGCACTGGCAGGGTTTAGTATTTTGGCCATATCTCTCTCTACAACATTGATATTGAGCTGATTCAAGTGGCTACGGAAAGCTAAGAGAGAGGCCTACAACTCTTATGAAGACCCCATAAGCAAAGTCGGACGTTTGGGTGACTCACAGGCTGGTCGTGCTCTAGAGCACGGCCTGTGCGCCTTTCAGCTGTTTGACATTTTATGCGGCACCCAGCACGGGCTGGGCATGCTCTAGGCGCACGGCCCATGCATCTGTGCGGGAAAATAGATTTTGACAAATTTCCAACTAGGTTTTGACCCAAAACGAAATACAAATAGAGACGGGGCGGCCACAAACAAGAGGATGCTGATTTTTGCCCTAAAACACAGAGAAAACAACAATTTCCCACTGGAGATTCAGAGAGATCGATCAAGACCGCAACCACACCTTCGAGAATTGAAGATAGATTGAGAGATCGTCATTATCCCCGAGTTCACTCATTCTATAGTATCATTATTTTCAATTAGTTTAGACATGAACTTTAATAATTTGTCTATGAATTATTTCTTTTCTATGTCCGGCTAAACACTTTGTGATTCCCGCCTTTGGTTGTAGGTTAATGGATACTTTTGTTTGATGATTCATTGCAATCAAAGTTAATGTTTTCCAACTCTATTCAAGTACTTTACTTTAATTCTTATTTTATCAAAAAAGCTATTGGTTTAACTTGTTTTGATATATTGATTCATAATTCGAACAGATGAGTTTCAATATTAGATCTATGAGTACTTGACATGAATAGCTTGCATGATTGAGAAGTCTGTAAATATTCGTGAGACCTTTTAATCTTTTTGATCTTTTGGGAGTTGGATATATGATGTTGAGTAGAGATGCTAGCATAGATATTCCAATCAACGCTTTTACATGCATCTCGAGAGAGAGAGGGTAAATTACTTTTGTGATTGGTTTATAGAGAAGAATATGTTTAACCTTGGTTTGATTAATCTGATAATAAAAGGGGATATTAACTGAAACAATAACCCAGGAATCCATTCATTCATACTTGATATTTTATTCCACTCTTTGCTTTGTTTCTTTTAGGATAAATTTCTGCTTTAGTGTTAATAAAATCAATCCATCTCAATTTCGATAGTCTAGATAAATATAAGGCTATTATAATCCAACACTTAGCATATTAATTTATTAGTCCCTGTGGATTCGACATTGCTAATCTTACTCTATAAACTGCACCGTACACTTGCGGTGAAGCTAAAAAATAAGGCGAACAAGTGTTTTGTTATTGAGCACTTGAGATATATATATTATGTATTGAATGTTAAATTCTTGTATCAAGTTGTGAAAATTCTCAAGTGTTGCTCAAAAATGCTATTTATTGAAATTTAGGTGCATGCATGTACACTTTATTGTTGTATTTGAGGAATTCTTGTATGAAATGGACATGCATATGTATGATCCTTGAAATCCATGTTTTTATGACTTATAACCTGGACAATTCGAGCATAATTAATTAAATTTTAATTTTTTGACTTAAATTGCAAAAATGGAAAGTTGGTGGACTTAATTGCAAGAAAATAAAACTTAAGGGACCCCTCTATAATTTTTGAGTTTTGGGACTGTACTAAGGTTCAAAAATGATGTTTGGACATTTTAATAAAGTTTTAAGAGTTTTAAGATAAATAAAATCAACCTTTAAAAGCCCGGGGACTAGATTGTAAAATTTTAGAAGTTTGAGGGCTACATTGCAATTTTCGAAACTGTACCAGACCCTAATTTTAAAATTTAAAATTTAAACTCTTAAGGGATGTAAATAACATATTTTAAGTGTATTCCAAAATTTCAATTGTTTTAGAGCTTGGAAAGTAATTTTACAAAAATTGAGTGATAAAATTGTAAAAGATTAAATTTGAGGACCCAAATGAAATTTTCAGGATTTATACAGCCCATGTACCTGGAAATACTAAATTAACTATAACTTTAATAATTAGGAACTGACCTTATAATTTTTCAAGGTCGGGACATTTATTTATTTAATTTTTAACCCCAAAAGTATTGGTTTTTACAAAACGGGGCTAATTGTAAATTTTCTTTTTAACAAGGACCTAACTCAAATTAATTTTTTTAAAGAAACAGCCCTGGACCCTCTGACTTTAATAATTAATTAAAATAATTTATTGTCTCAAAAAACCTTTGACTTATCGCATCGTCTTGACCGACTAATACCCGATCCGCAGGCGACTTTTTCGTCTTGCGTTTTGAATCTATAACGGGACTTATGTTCTATCTAATCTTTCAAGATATCGAAGATTGCTTATCCTCCTAATAATCATCTTCATCCAAATAACTCCACCAACGCCATAATTGCCACTCGCAATTTTTGAAAATTTTCCGAATCGCATCCATGAATCAATAATACTCATTGCTGGTTGACTACCTAAACTTGTATTTACTTTTTTGCTGAGTCAACTTGGTGTGTCGAGCTCTCGGAATGGATACGTTGGGGATGGGATGGAACCGGCAGCTATTCCATTATTCCACTCTCCGCCACATCGTCCTAATCTCGCAACCGAGGGACGGAGTTTGTCCAAGGGAAGCGGGTCGTAGTACTTGAGGTATAATCATGATTATGACAATCAGGGCCTAGCTAGCTCTCTTGTGGATTTGTCTTTGCCTATGGAGCGATAAGGTGACAGGTCTTTGACCATCTTTACTCGGGGAGTTACAAGGAAGAACGAAAGAATCGCTGTCTGATCCACACGATTCTGGAGTTAATCGGACCCGTTTGGTTGGCGCTACAAATTTGTATGCAACCGCTACTTGTATTGCATTGGTTGGCGCTACAAATCCGTACGCAACCATTACTTGTCTTGCATAAGATTGGCGTTACATTCCGCACGTAATCCTACCTGTCTTCTCGAATCACATAGTGCTGTGTGAACGAACGAACTGTTTCTTAAACTGTATAAGTATATTACTTAAATATATTTATCACGACGCTTGTGGACTGTGTGTGAAATCATGAATCATATCTCACGCGTTTTCATACAACTGTTTTTCTTACATTAACTATATATATTGCCACACTTGCACAAGATTATCCCATCCACTGAGATTTCTGTCTCATCCCCTCCTGTTTTCTAACCTTTAGATGGGGACTATGTTGAAGATGTCGAACCAGCCACAGACTGATTACCCTCACTCCGCTTGTCGAACTTGCACCTTTTTACTGATGATTGTTCTTATTTTATGTATTTCTACCGATGTTGGACTCCGTTTATTCGCTACTCTTTTTCTCTCTCGATTGTAATTTAAGGGCGTAGGACCCTTTGACATTTAAGATTTGGATATTGTGTTTTTTGCGTTTTAGTTTTGGCATGTAAACTTATTCAAGTTATTATGTCGGATGTATTTGGATCTTGTTAGATTTTAAGTTGTAATTCATACTTATGTTTATTTTAAATTCATTTGCTTTAGACTCTGTTTCACTTGGGATTGTTGTATCATTTGTCTAGACTATTGGGTTTATTTCGTTTTTAAGTGGTTGATCGTCGTGACCTGGGGCGTGATGATTAGAGTGGTATCGAGCTCGGCTAGTAAGATGGAAACTAACACCGAGTGGGGATAGGACCCTCGATGCGTGTTTGTGTAATCTCGCGACTTGACTAATTAAGTGTGAAATTGATTTCAAAATGGCATAGAACCGTATTATTGATGATTAGGCGAGTTAAGAACTTTATACTTGGAGATTCCATAGTCATACTTTTCTTGACTTAGTTGACTCTTGTTGACTTTCTTTATTCATTATATCCTTATTCTTCCTTATCTTTCCATCTATATTCATCTAATCTATCTTAGTTGTGTTTGACCAGGATGAATCTAGCGCCCCCGACCTGGTGGGAAGTAGTTGAGGCCGTGTTGAGCGTGACTACTATAAGGCATTATAGCTATATTGGCACCAGGCATTCCTATATTGAGACGGGAACATCACCGCACTCGCGAACTAGGACACCTCCTGGCGAAGAGCCAAGCGGAGAAGAATAACCTTACTCTCCTTGCTAAGGATCACAAAAACACCATCCGCTCTCGTGAAGATCAATTTCAGTTGATCCAGGAATGCTTGGACAATACTTGCAAGAAGATGGAACGCGCCAGTGACGGCCGCACCAAGTGGGATATGGACGCGTACATGTCGAGGGACACCATCGAATGCCTCGAGAAGACTATCATCAAACAAATGATGGTGATCGAGGACCTCACACCGGCCTTGTCTCGGGATACCATTTTGAGAGCGCTTTGGCGGCCAATGCACTAGCACGCCTCCACCCGAGGCGGAACCAGAGGCTGACCCCGAAGTGAACAACGAAGAGAATCCCGAGGAGGATCCCGCGGAAGCAGGGGAGCCCGAGGCATTTAAGGCCATCTCTCTTGGTGATGCTCAAGCACTCAACGCATTGCTTGAGTTTGTCGATTGGCCGGATGTCGAGGCATTTCCGAGCCTAATCGGTCCAGTCATTGCGTGGATGAGCCGGTGACGACGGCGTGATCATCTAGTAGATAAATTTAATTTCCGGATTGTACTTGATGATTGTCTTTGGAAGTTTATTTGTCTTTCGTTGTATTCAGTTTCTTATACTATTGATTGTATGAACTTCATCCGTGTACTCCATATTTTACATTAATGGATATGCCTTTTCTCTTACTGTTGAATCTACGTCTTGGTTATCATCTCCACCATGAAAGCAAGAAAGGCAATCGCTAGAGGGGCACAAGGGTACTTGGCGTTTATAATTAAAAAACCCAAGGTTGAGACACAAATTAACCAAGTACCTATAGTATCGGAATACATGGATGTATTTCCACAAGAACTCACCATTGTCCCTCCGGATAGGAAGTCGAGTTCACCATCAAGGTATTACCGGGAACCGCCCCGATTACTAGAACGCCATATAGAGTGGCTCCTCTTGAGTTGCAAGAGTTGAAGACTCAATTACAGAAGCTGATGGATGTGGGATTTATCCGACCAAGTACGTCTCCATGGGGAGCACCGGTACTGTTTATCAAGAAGAAGGATGGCACATTAAGACTGTGTATAGATTATCGTGGTCTTAATAGCGTGACCATCAAGAAAAAATATCCCCTCCCGAGGATAGACGAACTATTTGATCAACTTCAAGGAGCGACGGTGTACTCGAAGTTTGATTTACAACAAGGATATTACCAACTGAAGATCCGCGAAGAAGACATCTCCAAAACTGCATTTCAAACCAGATATGGACACTACGAGTTTGTAGTGATGCATTTCGATCTGACGAACGCACCAACAACGTTTATGGATCTGATGCATCGAGTCTTTCAACCTTATTTGGATCAATTCGTAGTGATATTCATTGATGACATACTCGTATACTCTAAGTCCAGAGAAGAGCATGAAAGTCATCTGAAAATTGCTTTGGAGACACTACAAGAGCATAAGTTGTATGCCAAATTCAACAAGTGTGAATTTTGGCTTAGTGAAGTCGCATTCTTGGGACACATAGTATCCGGCACTGGGATCGCTCCTTCGAAGGTACAAACAGTGGTTGAATGGAAACAACCCAAGTCTGTAACGGAGATCAGAAGTTTCTTAGTACTAGCTGGATATTATCAAAGATTTATCCAGGATTTCTCCAAGATAACCGGGACCACTCACTCGACTAACCCAGAAGCAGGTCAAGTTTGAGTGGAATGACAAGTGTCAGGCTAGTTTCCAATAGCTGAAGAAACGACTTACTACAGCTCCAGTCTTAGCCCTTTCAAATGGAACAGAAAACTTTGTCGTCTACAGTGATGCATCAAAGGAAGGACTAGGAGCAGTGCTCATGCAGGAAGGAAAGGTCATCGCTTATGCATCACGAAAACTCAAGCCGTATGAAGCCAATTACCCAACGCATGACTTGGAATTCGCAGCAATAGTGTTCACGTTAAAGAAATGGAGACACTATCTCTACGGAGCAACATTCACGGTTTTCACAGACCACAAGAGCTTGAAGTATCTATTCTCTCAGAAAGACCTCAATCTGAGGCAACGGAGATGGATGGAGTTGATTGAGGACTATCACTTTGATATTCGATACCATCCCGGGAAAGCTAACGTAGTAGTTGACGCCTTGAGCAGAAAGGCGAGCTTAGCCAGACTTATGATTCGAGAGTGGAAATCATTAGAAGAGCTGAGCAATTGGAATCCAACAAGAACCAATACTTAGATTTCATGTGCTAACATTTCGGTTAAACCCGATCTGCTTAATGAGATCAAGGAAGACAGGGACAGATGTGCATCTTCAAAACCGAAAAGAGAAGATACTTAAAGGAGAGAGATCGAGAATTCTCGGTGCATGAAGATGGGATTATCGATTCGAAACCGAGTTTGTGTCTTGAGTGATGAGCAGTTAGGAATAGAATCTTAGTAGAGGCACACCATTCCAAATACACTATACATCTTGGAGGAAACAAGATGTATAAAGTCTTGAAACGGAATTATTGGTGGGTAAACATGAAGAACCAGGTAGTGGAGTTCGTTGCGAGATGTTTAACTTGTCAACGAGTAAAAGCAAAACACCAACGACCATCTAGTTTACTACAACTGTTGATAATTCCCGAGTAGAAATGGGAACACATAACGATGGACTTAGTGACGGATCTACCAAGGACCAGAGGAGGCCATGATGCCATATGGGTAGTCGTAGACCGACTCATGAAATCTGCACACTTTTTACCCATCAAGAAGACTGATAGCTTGCAGAAACTCGCACAAATTTATATCCGAGAGATCATTCGACTGCATGGAGTACTAGTCGACATTGTATCAGATAGAGGGACCCAAGATTTGTCTCCAGATTTTGGAAGTGCTTGCACGAGGAATTGGGTACCTCACTAAGTTTCAAAGACAACAAAGACATCCACAAACCGATGGACGATCCGAGCAAACGATTCAAACCCTGGAAGATATCTTTCGCGAGCTCCGCACGTTTGATTTATAAGGAAGTTGGGATTCACACTTACCATTAGCCGAGTTCGCCTACAATAATTTTGTCGGGCTACGATTGGGATGGCACCCTACGAGGCACTATATGGGTGGAAATGCAGATTCCCACTACACTGGGAGATTGATGACCAACGGACTCCAAAAGAGAAACGAAAGTCGCCCCCGATTCAAAAGGTCGATTTAGTTCAGGAGGCCATGGAGAAGGTCAAATTGATCAAGGAACGGATCCACACAGCTCAGAGCCGCCAAAAGAGTTACGCGGACAAGAGAATAAAGGATTTGGAATTTGAAGTCGGAGATGAAGTATCTCTCAGACTCTCACCACGGAAAGGATTGATCAATCCGAAGAAAGGAGGCAAGTTGAGTCCGAGATATGTTGGACCTTACAAGATTTTGCAGAGGATCGGGAAGTTAGCCTACCGACTCGAGTTACCAGTAGAATATGCGGGAATGCACGATGTATTTCACGTGTCAAGATTGAAGAAGTATCAACCAGACCCCGAACATATCATCACTCATGATACTCCTTCTCTAATGAAAAATTTATCCTACACTGAGAAGCCGATCGGGATCATTGACCACCAGATACGTCAGTTGCGTAAGAGAGAGATCCCGATGGTTAAACTGGTGTGGCAGAACCACAACCGAGACGAAGACGAAACGTGGGAAATGGAAAAAGGCATGAGAAATCAGTATCCGGAGCTATTCTGAAGAGAATTTGGGGACCAAATTCTTTTAAGGAGGGGAGGATGTGAAGCCCCCGATTTTCCGAGCGTGTAATTGATCCTTGACGACTATTTTACCGCGTCACTTTGACGAGTAAATATTAATAATAAATATATTCTTGCATTTGATTTCATTTTTATTTATTACTTGTGATCATAATAATTTATTAATTCTAATTCACATTAATGATCACTTGATTAATCATTATTACTATTTGTGATTTATTAGTCACCTTAGAATTTTAAGAGACTATTTATTTTAGAGACTTATACCTTATAGAATTAAGAATTTGATTTAGAGTAAGTGATCATGAGACTTATAAGTGATCAAGGAAATCACTAATTATTTTGAGATTGATATTATTCATCAATTATCATCAAATTTGGGACAAAAAAAAATGGAAATACCACAATTGCCCTTAAGTGGACGGCAATGATGATCAATTTGGTGTAGAAATATCTTCCAACTCTTGTACATATACACCTTATATTAGTCATCTTGTGTATAATTACACCATTAATTCAAGCAATATACACATTATCTTATACATCAATTCTTTAATATTATTTTCCCCAACTTATTCCCACTCACCCAACATTCCTCCCTTACCCATCCTTTGCCCATACCTTTGACTTTTCTTTTGTCTCCATTGAAGAGACAAATTGGAAGACACAAAAATTGATCATTCTCTCCCCTCTCTCTCACTAATTTCGGCCATTAGGCCAAATAATACTCAAAAATTTCATTTCATTTTACCAACATCATACTTTAACTCTTGCAAAAATCCTCTCCTCCTTCTCTCTAAAATCCCCAACATCTCTCTAAGCATATATTAATCATTTTCTTCATATCTTCAAAGATATCTTCAAATCTTCAAGAACAACTCCTTCATATCTTCAAATCTTCAAGAACAATTCCTTCACAACTTCAAATCTTCAAGAACACATCCTTTACATCTTCAAACATTCTTCATATCTTCAAGAACACATCCTTCACATCTTCAAACATTCCTTCATATCTTCAAGAACACATTCTTCATATCTTCAAACATTCTTCACATCTTCAAGAACACCTTCTTAATATCATCAAACACCTCCTCTTTCTTCAAACACTTAACAAAAACACAAACATTCTTCCTACTCCTTCATAGAATTCGAACCCCTCTCTCACAAAGGTAAGAAATTTTGTTCTTCAATTCAACTTGATATCCTATAATTCATCACAATCTCTTCTTAACTTAAGTGTAATTTTGACTTTTGGAGGTACACATAGGAGCCTACATAAGGACATGCATTCATTGTGGTCACCTTAGAAGACTTGAAGAGAAATTTTTGGAGAATTTGGACTACAAGGTAAGATTTGGACACTAGAGCCATTTTCTCTTATTCTTTCTATTTTCTTCAAATTTTAACACCCCTCTTTCATTTTTGAGAAATAGGGGCTGACCTTAAGTGGTTTTGAGGGTGAGCCAAAAATTCCAACTTTGAAGCTTCAACTAGTTCCATTTCATCTACTACACAAGGTAAAATGTAGTATTTCCAATTTTCTCACCTTCTTCTTTTTCTTCTTAATTTTTCACTCAATTTTCTAACTCTTAATTTATTCATATTCTTGACTTAGGGGCTGACATAAGTGACTTCATATCAAGTTGTGAAATTTATCCATTTTTTTCACAACTCTCCAATTTTTAAGGTGGGTGGAAAAATCTTTTCAATTTTTAGGTGTTTTTCTCAAATGCATGTAGTGTTTTATTATTGAGCACTTGATATATATATATTATATAATGCATGTTAAATTCTTGTATCACGTTGTGAAAATTCTCAAGTGTTGCTCAAAAATGCAATTTATTGAAATTTAGGTGCATGCATGTACACTTTATTGTTATATTTGATGAATTCTTGTATGAAATTGACATGCATGTGTATGATACTTGAAATACATGTTTTGTATGACTTATAACCTGGACAAGTCGAGCATAATTGATTAAATTTCAATTTTTGACTTAAATTGCAAAAATGGAAAGTTGGTGGACTTAATTGCAAGAAAATAAAACTTAAGGGACCCTCTGTAATTTTTGAGTATTGGGACTGTACTCAGGTTCAAAAATGATGTTTGGACATTTTAATAAAGTTTTAAGAGTTTTAAGATAAATAAAATCAACCTTTAAAAGCCCAAGGACTAGATTGTAAAATTTTAGAAGTTTGAGGGCTACATTGCAATTTTCGAAACTGTACCAGACCCTAATTTTAAAATTTTAAATTTTAACTCTTAAGGGACTGGAAATAACATATTTTAAGTGTATTCCAAAATTCCAAGTGTTTAGAGTTTGAAAAGTAATTTTACAAAAATTGAGGGACCAAATTGTAAAAGATTAAACTTGAGGACCCAAATGAAATTTACAGTATTTATAAATTCCATGTACCTTCAAATACTAATTTAATAATAACTTAATGATATTTTGGACCCAAGGTTCAAATTGCATAACAATTGGACCCTAAAAGCCTTAAAGGCAATTATTTTAAAATGGGACAAAAATGAGATTTTCAAATGTTAAGGGACCTATACTTATTTATTTTTAAAAATATGTTTGTCCCAATATCCCACTGACATTAGTGAAATTTTACAACTGGAATCAAATTAAAAGCCCTTCCGGTTTGTGAGTTCTAATTATTTTAAACTTAGGGCACGAAATGATAATTTTAACAAATTTGGGGCCAATGTGAGAATTTTATAAAACCTAGACCTTAAAACTTTAAAAATCTGAATATCTGAATAATTTAGAAAATTTAGGAATGGACCTCATAATATTTCAAGGTTGGGACATTTATTTATTCAATTTTTAACCCAAAAGTATTGGTTTTACAAAACGGGGCTAATTGTAAATTTTCTTTTTAACAAGGAGCTAACTCAAATTATTTTTCTTTTAAAGAAACAGCCCTGGACCCTCTTACTTTAATAATTAATTAAAATATTTTATTTTCTCAAAAATCCTGACTTATCGGATCGTCTTGACCGATTAATACCCGATCGCGGCTACTTCCTTGTCTTGCGATTCGAATCTATAACGGGACTTATGTTCCACCTAATCTTTCATGATATCGAATATTACTTATCCTCCCGATAATCATCTTATCCAAATAACTCCACCAACGCCCCATAATTGCCACTCGCAATGTTAAAAAATTTCTGAATCTGCTTCCCTTATTCAATAATACTCATTTGCCTGGTTGAGTACCGAACTTGTATTTACTTTCCGCTTGAGTTAACTTGGTGTGTCGAGCTCACGGTCGGAATGGATACGTCGGGGATGGAACCGGCAGCTGACCGGATTGTGATTGACATGTATTTTGCATGTATTTTAAGCGTAATCTTGGCTAGAATGAGTAAATAGGGTTTTATTCCTGTTTTGTGGAAAAGGATTATGCTTTTCTCGTTTTGTAGGAATTTATCGATAATTGTAGCATTTTGGCAACAATTTTGAACATTGCAACCGCCAATACTTGACATGATAGACAAAGTTTGGAGTCGAATCAAGACGTCAGACGAACCGGGCGAAAAACGGAAGAAAAAGGCCAAGTGCTAGTTGCTACAGGTGAGCACGGGCAAGGCGTGCTCCCTAGCATGGCCCGTGCTCAACCTATAAATGAAGACTGTGAGTTAGGCTACCAGCACGGGCATCCCGTGCCATAGTGCACGGCCCATGCCTCCTGCAGACTTCTGAACAATCCATGCGGCACCCAGCATGGGCTGGGCGTGCCATATAGCATGGCCGTGCTCCTCTGTGGGAAAAACAGTGTTTGATTCGTTTTCAACTAGGTTTCGACCCAAACGAAGTACAAATAGACACGGGGCGGCCACAAATAGAGACACGCTGATTTTTACCCTAGAAAGCAGAGAAAAGAGCAATTCCCCACCGGAGATTCGGAGAGATCGATCAAGACCACAACCAAAGCTTCGAGGATTGAAGATAGATCGAGAGATCGCCATCATCCCCGAGTTCACTCATTCCAGTATCATTATTTTCAATTAGTTTAGACATGAACTTTAATAATTTGTCTATGAATTATTTCTTTTCTATGTCCGGCTAAACACTTTGTGATTCGAGTTTGGGAATAGATTAATGGATATTTTTATTTTAGGATTCGTTGCAATCAAAGTTAATGTTTTCCAACTCTATTCAAGTACTTTGCTTTAATTCTTGTTTTATCAAAAAGCTATTAGTTTAACTTGTTTTGATATATTGATTCATAATTCGAACAGATGAGTTTTAATATTAGATCTAGGAGTACTTGACATGAATAGCTTGCATGATTGAGAAGTCTGTGAATATTCGTGAGGCCTTTTAATTTTTTGAACTTTTGGGAGTTGGATATCTCATGTTGAGTAGAGATGCTATCATAGATATTCCAATCAACGCTTTTACATACATTTCGAGAAAGAGGGTAAATTACTATTGTGATTGGTCTATAGAGAAGAATATGTTTAACTTTGGTTTGATTAATCTGATAATAAAAGGGGATATTAACTGAAACCATAACCCAGGAATCCATTCATCCATTATTCTTCTTTATCTTTTAATCCACTCTTTGCTTTGATATTTTAGGATAATTTCTGCTTTAGTTTTAATTAAACCAATCCATCTCAAATTCGATAATCTAGATAAAAATAATGCTATTATAATCCAGTAATTAGTACATTAATTTATTAGTCCCTGTGGATTCGACCTCACTAACCCTATTCTATAAACTGCACCGTACACTTTTGGTGAAGCTAAAAAAATAATGCGAACAAGTTTTTGGTCCTGTTGTCGGGGACTAATAAAAATTTTAGTAATAATATTGCGATAAATAGTATTATTTTTAATTTAGATATTTTTTTCTTTTTTTAGTTTGTTGTTTAATTTTACTTTTACTGTGTTTGACTTGTTTTCTTTAGTTGGTTCAGGCAATGCATGAACACACGCTCGAAGCAAGGAGAATTAGCACTGTTCATACCGGAGGTTGATGCTTTTGCTAGGCGGAATAGTTCGGCTACCAAACGGGCAGAAAGACAGCAAGGACAGACTATGGCAGACGTAGAAGGTAACAACGGAGGCAATAACGGGGTTGAAAACGAAGGTAACAACCGAGCTAGAAGGGTCAATGTCGAGTTACCAATACCAGAGGTTCCAGTGGCTCGGCAGTCCAGCAGCAGGCGATTCGCGATTACTTTCGCCCAATCAATCGCAACTATGGTAGAATTGCCAATGTCCCAATCAATGCGAATAACTTTGAGTGAAGCCAACAGATCGATCTCGATGGTCTTTTTAATCGATTTGGGGGTTTCTGTCGAGGATCCCAACTCTCATCTTGCGAATTTCATACAGATATGCAATACTATCAAGATGAATGGGGTAATTGATGATGCTATACGTCTTCGTCTATTCCCTTTCTCTTTAAGGGATAAGGCTAGGAACTGGCTAGGCACCCTAACTCAAGGGAGTGTGAACAATTGGGATGAGTTGAGTCAGAGGTTTCTGTTTAAATACTTCCCACCAAGCAAAATACTACGACTCAAAATGTGAGATCACTCAATACAGGCAATTTGACTCTGAGCCTTTGTATGAGGCCGGGAAAGATTCTGGGATTTGTTGAGGAGGTGCCCGCAGCACGGATTTCCTGAAGATCAACAACTCGCTTCTTTTACAATGGGTTGATGGGGCGACTAGATCGTTTGTGGATGATGCAGCGGGGGCGCGCTACTTGCAAGGTTTCCGGAAGACGCGTTCAACTTGTTGGAGGAGATGGCCATGAATAGCTATTAGTGGCCCTCCGAGAGGACTAATGTGAAAAGGGTAGCCAAGTTTCGATTCGGACCCGATTAAAGACCGGATGACCTTATTGACAAACCAATTGAGTGCTTTGACAAAGGCAAATGAGGAAAACGCGGGTGCAAGTAATGGGGGAGCTCCTCTAGATCTGATAGAGGAAGCAAATTATGTTAATAACCGGAATTTCAACAATTTCTGGAACAATCAAGCTCACACCCATTACCATCCGGGCTTGAGAAACCACGAGAACTTCTCCTACGCAAACACGAAGAACGTGATGCAACCCGCCACCGGGGTTTAATGTGACAAACGGTGTCATTACTGCAGAGCCTAAGCCAACCATGGAGGATATGTTCACCTCGTTTCTGAGTGAGACGAGGAACAGGTTCAACAAGGATGAGGCGAAGATGGATAAAATTGAAAACCATGTCACACAATTGGCCAACACTATGGGGTCCCAAATGAAAAATCTTGAAACCCAAATTGGTCAATTAGCTACAATTATTGGTGGGCAGCATCAGAAAGGCCAATTTCCGAGCAACACCGAGGTTAATCAAAGGAGCTAGAGTGTAAAGCCATTCGCGTCCGAGGAGTGGCACGGAATACGAGGGGCCAAAAATACTAGAAATTAATGAACAATCGTAGGGGACGGCACGGTCATGCGCCACCGCATGGCATGGCTCGCTGCGTGCGCCGCAGAACGGCGATTGACATGCCGGGAACCACGAAATCAAGCAAATGGCGATGTTGAGGCCGAGGAAGGAGTTGCGGAGCATCTTGCTGAACAAAAAGGGGCTGAGAAGCTTAAATCTTCCTCTAACCCTGATATTTCTAAACTTTATGTTCCCCTTCCTTTTCCCCAACGTTTTCAAAAGAAAAAGTTAGATGCGCAATTTGCTAAGTTTTTGGATATTTTTAAGAAACTGCATATTAACATTCCTTTTGCAGACGCATTGGAGCAGATGCCCAATTACGCTAAGTTTTTTAAGGATGTTATGTCAAAGAAGCGAAAGATGACTGGTTTCGAGACAGTCAATTTGACAGAGGAGTGCAGTGCAATAATCCAAAGGAAACTACCACAGAAATTAAAAGATCGGGAGAGTTTCACTATCCCTTGTGCTATTGGTGATGTTTTCTTTGAGAAAGCACTATGTGATTTAGGAGCGAGTATTAACTTGATGCCTTTGTCTATTTTCAGGCAACTTGGATTGGGAGAGATGAAGCCATCTACGGTCACCTTACAACTCGCCGACCGTTCACTCACGTATCCAAAGGGAATCATCGAGGATGTGCTTGTCAAAGTAGATAAATTCATATTCCCTGTGGACGTTTTAGTGCTGGATATGAAGGAGGATAAAGACATCTCTTTGATACTTGGGCGTCCATTCCTAGCTACGGGGAAGGCGTTAATAGATGTGCAAAATGGAGAGCTCACATTACGGGTTAATGATGAGCATGTTTTATTTACTATCTATAAGGCACTTCAATTTCATGTTGGTGTTGAGCATTGTAATTTCATTGACGTTGTCAAATCTTGCATTGATAAGTATGCGGATCATACATTATTTAGGGATACTTTAGATTTTGGTTTGACACATTCGTGTTCAACATCAAACATGATGATTGATATTGATAACCAAGACTTGTATGATTGCGTTTGTGCTTTAGATAACATGCAGGAACTACCGAGGAGCGCGCGAGGCACGCACACGCAGAAAAATGTACGGGAGTCCATTCTCTGGGCGCACAACCCGTGCTCTAGAGCACGCCTGTGTCGTCGATAGATTGAAGAAGGAAAAGATGAAAAAATCGACGACGGCACGGCCCGTGCCTCTGAGCACGGGCAGCCCGTGCCTAAGGTCGAAGAAAAAGCTGGAGAGTCTGAAGACGGCACGGCCCGTGCCTCTAAGCACAGGAAGCCCGTGCCTATAGCCGAGAGAAAAGACGCAAACCCTGAAGACGGCACGACCCATGCCCTTGAGCACGGGCAGCCCGTGCATCCATCCGAGGAGGCCATTTTGAATCCAGAACTCAAACCCTTACCCGAGCATCTCAAATATGCATTCCTTGGAGCAAATAACATGAGTCCGGTAATCGTATCATCTCTTTTAACTTCAGTTCAACTCGATAAATTGCTTAGGGTGTTAAGAAAATATAAGTCAGCGATAGGTTGGTCAATCTCTGATTTGAAAGGCATCAGTCCATCGATTGTAATGCATAATATTAGAATGGAAGATGTCTATAAACCTTCAGTGCAAAATCAAAGAAGATTAAACCCTATAATGCAAGAAGTCGTTAGAAAATAAGTCTTAAAATGGTTAGATGTTGGAATTATATATGTTATTTCTGATAGTTCTTGGGTAAGTCTGGTGTAAGTGGTACCAAAGAAAGGGGGGATGGCGGTAGTTAGAAACGAAAGTGATGTGCTCATTGTAACTAGAGTAGTTACTGGATAGCGTATTTGCATTGACTATAGGAAGTTAAATGATGCTACTCGAAAATATCACTTTTCCCTTTCCTTTATTGATATGATGCTTGATCTCTTGGCGGGATATGATTACTATTGTTTTCTTGATGGTTATTTCGGGTATAATCAGATTATGATTGCCCCGGAAGACCAAGAGAAGATGACATTTACATGCCCTTATGGTACATTTGCATTTCGCAGAATACCATTCGGACTTTGTAACGTGCCCGCAACTTTTCAGCGATGCATGATGGCTATCTTTCATGATTTCATTGAGAAAATAATGGAGGTTTTTATGGATGATTTTTGTGTTTGGAGACTCATATGATCATTGCTTGGATAACCTTTCTCTAGTTTTGCAGAGATGCGAGGAGACTAACCTTGTTTTAAATTGGGAAAAGTTCCATTTCATGGTATGTGATGGCATTGTTTTAGGCCACTGAGTCTCTTCTCGCAGGTTTGGAAGTTGATAGAGCGAAGGTCATTGCAATTGAGAAACTCCCACCTCCAACAAACGAGAAGGCCATTAGAAGCTTTTCAGGCACGCACGGATTCTCTGAGAAGGTTTATCCGTGACTTTTCTAAAATCACTAAACCTTTAAGTCGAGTTATTAGAAAAAGATATTGCTTTCAATTTTTCCGATGATTGTTTCGAGGCTTTTGAGATTTCGAAAAAGGCTTTGGTGACAACACCAATTCTAGTAGTTCGGATTGGAGTCACTCTTCGAGTTAATGTGCGATGCAGCGAATTTGCGATTGGGGCTGTTTTGGGTTAGAAAAGAGACAAAATGTTTGAGCCATCTACTACGCGAGCAAAATGTTAGACAACGCCCAGCAAAACTACACCACCACTGAGAAGGAAATGCTGGCAATCGTGTTTGGATTTGATAAGTTCCGATCTTACTTGATTGGAACTAAGACGATAGTCCACACCGACCACACGGCGATCAAATATCTATTCGACAAAAAGGATGCCAAACCGAGACTGATTCGGTGGATCCTCTTGTTACAAGAATTCGATGTGGAGATTCGGGATAGAAAGGGCTGCGAGAATGTAGTAGTCGATCACTTGTCCAGACTGGAATACAAGAAGGAGGAGAAATAAGGCACGGAGGCAATTAAGGAGGAGTTCCATGATGAGCAACTTTTGATGTTACAAGCTAAATTCCCATGATATGCAGATTTTGTTAGTTATTTGGTTGCAGGGGTCTTGCCTCCGGATTTATCATCTTATCAAAAGAAGAAATTTCTCCATGGTGTCAAGTTCTACATGTGGGACAACCCCTTGCTCTTTAAGAGGTGCGCAGACACCATCATTCGACGATGTGTGCCTCAAGAAGAGTGGGAGGGAGTTCTACAACTGTGCCATTCTTCACCTTCCGGGGGACACTTCGGTCCGACATGTACGGTGGCAAAGGTATTGCAAAGTGGTTTATACTGGCCTACGTTATCTAATGATTGCTATCTATTTGTACAACAGTGTGATAGGTGCCAGCGGATGGGGAACATCTCGAGGCAACATGAGATGCCCATGACAAATATGATGGAGGTCGAGCTCTTTGATGTGTGGGGGATCGACTTCATGGGCCCCTTCCCATCTTCATCGGGTTATCAATACATTCTACTTGCAGTGGAGTATGTATCTCGATGGGTTGAGGCGATTCCGGCACAGACCAATGATGCGCGAGTAGTGCTCAAATTCCTAAAGAAAAATATATTCACTCGGTTTGGAACCCCGAGAGCTTTGATTAGCGATGGGGGGTCACACTTTGTGAATAAATTGATGAGCACTTTACTTGCGAAGTATGGGGTCAAGCACAAGGTGGCATTAGCATACCATCCGCAAGCAAACGGGCAAGCAGAGGTAGCCAATCGCGAGATTAAGCAGATTTTGGAGAATACGGTAAATATAAATCGCAAGGATCAGGCCATGAAGTTAGATGATGCGTTGTGGGCATATCGGACTGCATACAAGACACCATTGGGCACATTACCATATCGAGTTAGTAATCGGAAATTGTGTCACTTGCCGTCGAATTGGAGCATAAGGCGTTTTGGGTTGTGAAGAAGTTGAATTTTGACTTCCAAGCGGGTGAGAAGAGGCTCTTGCACTTAAATGAGATGGAGGAATTAGGGATGAAGCTTATGAAAATTCGGATTTACAAGGAGCGAACCAAAAGATGGCACGATTGAATGATAAAAAGAGGAGTTTTTAGGGTGAACAAGTCCTTTTGTTTAACTCGTCTCTTAAACTCTTTAAGGGGAAAACTTAAGTTAAGATGGTCGGGGCCGTTTGTGATAAAGAAGGTGTTAAATCGTCCGGGAATAGTGGAGTTGTTGAGCCGAGATGGGGAGACGTTCATGGTGAATGGCTAGAGGATCAAGCATTACCTGAGCCAGGATCAAAAGAAAGAGGTGACACGCCTCACTTTGCTAGAGCCGTGATCGAGTAAACATGCGTCAAGCTATAGATGTTAAATTTAGCGCTTGTTGGGAGGCAACCCAATGGTTTTGCTATTTTATTTCTTCCCATGTTTTCTTGGTTTGTTTTTCCCTTTTCTAAGTTAGGATTTATTTGCTTTAATATGATAGGATTTTCTTGTTTTTCCATAAAAAAATTGGAAAATTCGAGTTGATCGAGTGCCTAGCACGGGCGGCCCGCCCGTCGGCATTTGCCCAAAAATCGAAAAACTTCAGCACCTAGCACGGGCAGCCCGTACCATATGGCACGGCCCGTGCTATGCCCAGATTTTGGGGATCGAATGTTCGGCCCCTAGCACAAGCCCCGTGCCCCTCCTCACTAGGACAGATTAAAAGGCAGGCGGGGCTTGTGTTCTTCACAAAACACTTCCCCGCCAGCAGACCAACATAGATCAATCCTCCCTCAATTTTTTCGAAAATTTTTCCTAGATTATCACCACAAATCACTTCCCACACTACTCTAACACAATTTACAACCGTGAAATTGCTTTAAAGTAAGGATTTGGGGTAGAAAATCACCTAGGGTTTCAAACTTCAACTCTTTTCGAATTCTCGGGATTTAAGGTGTGAATTGCACTTTTTATTTCTAATTTCTTGAGGATTATGGATTAGGGTTGCTATATGATGCTTGTTTGATACTTTTGCCATGTATTTGATTGAAATTTTCTATTGGGCATTTTATCGAACACCTTGTGGGTTGTTGAAATAGGATGATTTTGGTTGATTGCTTGATGAATTATACACGAGCTCGATTGTTTAGGGTGTTAGTGACTAGGAATCTCTGCAATTGTATTGTTGTTTGGGCTTGGAGGCTTAGTTGTGAATTGAATTGTTGAGATGAGACACTATGCCTTACGTTAAATATTATATGTAATTCATCGTTTGTTTTACTTGGCACGTACGGATTCTCACAATTACTTTGCCAGGTACTCATTCAAACAAATGGCTGAACCGCAGAACCAAAGAGGCCGGGGTGGACGTCTAAGGAGACCCACTCGGGAGGTTGATTCAAATAGCCCCTTAGCTTATGGACTCATCTTCACAGAGCCAGAATTAATGGAAAAAGGAATCGGTGATCATTCATAATTTCACGCCCACAAACTATGCCGACGATGAGTGTACCCGAGCCCTCGGGATACATGAGGAGGTTTGGCACATGTTCGAATGAGTGGGATGGACAACCTTCATGCAAGGGCGGTGGCCGACATTCAAAAAACTCGCCCTCGAGTTCTTGAGCACTGTGCAGGTTATGGAGACACGAGCCAAAAACGAACCTCAGAAAATCTATTTCAGATTGGGCAACGAATGGAGGAATGTCACCATTCCAAACTGAACTGAATTTTTGGGGTACCATCAGACGCCCCGTACCGGACCACTGTAAACTATAACTCACATGAATTTTGGCAATTGTTGACTGAAGCCCCAGAAACCGGCCTAATGCAATATGCGGCACGCACATCCAAGGCCTCGGCACTCCGCAACACTATATTCCGTTACATCCAAAAAGTGACAGCCCATTCAGTGTTCGCCCGGCACAACAATGGGGGTATACAAGTGAGGGAGCTATACCTACTTTGGTGTATGCTCACCCGCACTCCTTATAATATGGTGGCGTACTTTGTGGAACACGCCGTTTATATATCTCAGCAGGAAGCGGGGACAATATTAAATGGGAGAATGATCACCCCCATTGCTCAACATTTTGGGGCTGACATGAGCCACATGGAGCCGATAGAGGGCAGCCGAAGCATCAACATGAGCGCCCTCCGCACCATGAAAATCATAACTGAAGAGGAGAACATCCTCTGTTATCAACAAAAAGTCGGGTCTGCTTTCCCCCTCCCTAACCCACAGCTCACTGATGTGGTGGACAATCAAATTAACTGGCTCCTGTACTCTGAGGCTCATATCAGGGCCATAGATGGCCTGACTGCACGAAAAAGGAGGAGGGTAGCAGGGTTACCCGATGAAGAAGATTTGGTGATGGAGGTCAGGGAGTACGATCTCCACGAGAGGGGTTTCGAGCAGAGCTTCCCGCAAGGGCAGCCCGACATTCCAGAGAGCTCCCACCAAGGTGAGGAGCGTGGGGGACTGTTTGATCATGATAGATTCTATGCTCTTAAGGAGAGCATGTGACAGCATAGGGACGACTTTTGGATTCACCAGGATGAGTTCTGAGCTTTTCGAGCAGAGCAGGAACAAAGGCATCAGGCCCATGAGCAAAGGTACCAAGCCCAGGACTTGTGGTACCAAGCTCAAGAGCAGCAGGAGTTGGAGATATTGCAGACGTTGCATCAGATTCAAAATTGGCATATCTCCCAGGGCCACTTTCTGCCGCCACCCCCACAGTAATCCAGGTCCTATTCACACTTTTCTTTGAAATTCTACATTCTCTTCCATGCGCTATAATTTCATTCAAGTTTGGGGGGAGAGGTAGTATTTTTTTGAAGGGTGTGGTGTTTTGCATTCATGTAGTTGCATTTAGAGCATGTAGTATGCATTGCATTAGTTGTTTTTGAATTTTAGCACGTTTATTGCTTCCTCAGTTGTTTAGGGAGTGGGTTGACCACTATTGTGTGTTTGTTGATCTTGGGAGCATGTGTTGAGCAGTTTATGTTGTTTTGAATTGGGTGTTGAGCGTGAGTTGACCGGGTTGAGAATATGCACTTACTGCTTTCATGGTTAAAATACTTTGAATTATGCACTTACAAGCCTGTGAGCTTTTTAAGCCTTTACTGCTTTCATATTATGCAGTCTTGTTGGTTGATTGAGTGTGTCATTCATGTTGTTTGAAATTCTAGAACTTGCTCTGGTATCCCTGTCAAGGTCACATGTTGTATGCACTCATGAAAATGATTTTAGGCCATTTTTGTTAAGCCTTTCAAGCCTTTTTACCTACCTTATGATATTTGATTTCCCTAGTTAGCCAATTTGAGCCTATTGCCTAATTTTTTGATAGCCACATTTCAAGCCTTAGAACTTAATTTGATATATATGTTACCCTAAACTTGAGCGTATAGCATTGAGTAAAGGGATTGAATAAAGGGTTGAATGAAAGGGTATCGAGAAGTTAGAAAATAGTGTATATGTTGGGTGATTGGAGTAAAAGAAAAAAAGGAGAAGAAGGGAGGATACTCACAAAAGAGTCGAAAAATTTCGAAAAAAAAAAATCTAAAAAAAAAACAACTGAAAAAGTGAGACGGCAGTTCGAAAAATAGGCTGGAAATTATGATGTAAGGCGAAGAATGATTTGTATGAAAAAAGAATGGAGAAATAGAGAGGTGATAGGATATAAGGCGATTGGGAGTGCATAGTTGATTCGTATTAGAATAAGCGTGGAAAAACGATGTGCTTACCAATCTATACGCTTGAGTTGAGTCACTTTATCCATATTTCCATACCTTAACCAAAGAGCCTTCATTACAACCATAAACAAAGTCCTTTCTGATTTGTGAATTGCATACAAACGAGTGGCGGAGATGTGAGATGAATTGCAAGCATATGGTAATTCTTCAACATTGATGTGACCTGAGCGAATACACGTCCCTTATTATTCTAGTGAGTAGAGTATACACTTTATCTCCGAGAGACATGATTTGCGGTGTTTTACCATGATTTTAATAGACTTGTGCTCCGTGTTAGCTATTGGAAACTTGGTTGGTTTGTGCTTAATGTCTATGGATAGATGACATGAATTGTGATGCGGTGTTCTTGAGTTGCTCTTCTTTACCCTATTTGTGTTGTCTTGTTTATAAAGTGTTGACCGGGATTGTCAACAGTTTAAGTTTGGGGTCCGATTGACATGTATTTTGCATGTATTTTTAGGCTTAATCTTGGCTAGAATGTGTTGATATGCATGCATTATATGAGTAAATATGGTTTTATTCATGTTTTTGTGGAAAAGGATTACGTTTTGCTCGTTTTATAGGAATTTATCGATAATTGTAGCATTTTGGCAACAATTCGGAGCATTGCAACCGCCAATACTTGACATGATATACGAAGTTTGGAGTCGAATCAAGAAGAAGTAAGACGAACCGGGCAAAAAATGGAAGAAAAAGGCCAAGTGCTAGTTGCTACAGGTGAGCACGGGTAGGGCATGCTCCCTAGCACGGCCCGTGCTCAACCTATAAGTGAAGACTCTGAGTTCGGCTACCCACAAAGGGCATCTCGTGCCAAGGCGTGCTATATAGCACGACCCGTGCTCCTCTGCGGGAAAAATAGAGTTTGATTCATTCTCAACTAGGTTTCGACCCAAACGAAGTACAAATAGACACGGGGTGGCCACAAATAGGGACACGCTGATATTTACCCTAGAAAGCAGAGAAAAGAGCAATTCCCCACCGGAGATTCGGAGAGATCCATCAAGACCGCAACCACAGCTTCGAGGATTGAAGATAGATCGAGAGATCGTCATCATCCCCGAGTTCACTCATTCCATAGTATCATTATTTTCAATTAGTTTAGACATGAACTTTAATAATTTGCCTATGAATTATTTCTTTTCTATGTCTGTCTAAATACTTTGTGATTCCCGGATTTGGGAATAGATTAATGGATACTTTTATTTGAGGATTCGTTGCAATCAAAGTTAATGTTTTCCAACTCTATTCAAGTACTTTACTTTAATTCTTGTTTTATCAAAAAGCTATTGGTTTAACTTGTTTTGATATATTGATTCATAATTCGAACAGATGAGTTTCAATATTAGATCTAGGAGTACTTGACATGAATAGCTTGCGTGATTGAGAAGTATGTGAATATTCGTGAGGCCTTTTAATCTTTTGAACTTTTGGGAGTTGGATATCTCATGTTGTTTAGAGATGCTAGCATAGATATTCCAATCAACTCTTTTACATACATCTCGAGAAAGAGGGTAAATTACTTTTGTGATTGGTCTATAGAGAATAATACGTTTAACTTTGGTTTGATTAATCTGATAATAAAAGGGGATATTAACTGAAACCATAACCCAGGAATCCATTCATCCATTATTCTTCTTGATCTTTTAATCCACTCTTTGCTTTGTTATTTTAAGATAATTTCTGCTTTAGTTTTAATTAAACTAATCCATCTCAAATTCGGTAGTCTAGATAAAAATAAGGCTATTATAATCCGAAGAATTAGTACATTAATTTATTAGTCCCTGTGGATTCGACCTTGCTAACCCTATTCTATAAACTGCACCGTACACTTGCGGTGAAGCTAAAAAAATAAGGCGAACAGGCTGCTATTCCACTCTCCGGCCCCATCGTCCTAATCCCACAACTGAGGGACAGAGTTTGTCCAAGGGAAGCGCGTATTACTTAAGGTATAATCATGATTATGACAATCCGGGCCTAGCTAGCTCTCTTGTGGATTTGTCTTTTTATGGAGCGATAAGGTGACTGGTCTTGGATCATCTTGTTCGGGGAGTTACAAGGAAGAACGAAGGAATTGCTGTCTGATCCACACAATTCTGGAGTTAATCGGACCCATTTGATTGGTGCTACAAATCCGTACACAACCGCTACTTGTATTGTATTGGTTGGCGCTACAAATTCGTACGCAACCATTACTTGTCTTGCATAGGATTGGCGTTACATTCCATACGCAATCCTACCTGTCTTGCCCGAATCATATAGTGCATGTGTGAACACGAACTGTTTCTTAAATTGTATAAGAAACTGTGTGTGAAATCATGCATCATATCTCACGCGTTTTCATACAACTGTTTTTCTTGCATTAACTATATATATTGCCACACTTGCACACGATCACCCCATCCACTGAGATTTCTGTCTCATCCCCTCCTGTTTAACCTTTAGATGGGGACTATGTTCAAGATGTCGAACCGGCCACAGACTGATTACCCTCGCTCCGCTTGTCGAACTTGCACCTTTTACTGATGATTGTTCTTATTTCATGTACTTCTACTGATGTTGGACTCTCGTTTATTCTGCTACTCTTTTCTCTCTCTGACAATAATTTAAGAACATAGGACCCTTTGGCATTTAAAATTTGGATATTGTGTACTTTGCGTTTTAGTTTTGGTCTGTAAACTTATTCAGGTTATTATGTCGGATGTATTTGGATCATGTTAGACTTTAAGTTCTAATTCGTACTTATGTTTATTTTAAATTCCGCTGCTTTAGACTCTGTTTCACTTGCAATTGTTGTATCATTTGTCTAGAATGTTGGGTTTATTTCTGTTTAAGTGGTTGATCGTCGTCACGTCCCATCTGGGGCGTGACAATTAGAGTGGTATCAGAGCTCGGCTAGTAAGATGGAAACTTACACCGAGCTGACCCAGGATAGGACCCTCGGTCTGTGTTGGGTAGTACCGCGACTTGACTAATTAAGTGTGAAGTCGATTTCAAAATGGCATAGAACCGTATTATTGATGATTAGACTGAGTTAAGAACTTTATACTTGGAGATTCCATAGTCATACTTGTCTTGACTTATGCCGAGTTTATGAATAATGACTTCTTGATGATGAATTACATGGTTTCCTTGAGTATGGAGTCAAATGTTATTTAATGTTCATAGTGTTCTTGGGTGTTCGTTCATTTTTATCCCTTGTATTAATTTTCTTAATTTGCTTGAGGACGAGCAATACTTTAAGTTTGGGTATTTTGATGAGTGTAAAATATACGTGCATTTGAGGGTTTAAAATGATATATATTTGATGCATTTGCATGCATATTTAGTCTGTTTTGTTTGGTTTCCCTTGGTGGGCGTGATACTGCGTACTCTTGTGAATTTTACATAAAATGGAGCTAAATTGGACAAAATATGATATCATGTTTCAAATGATATGTAAAAAGACAAGGTACGAGCGAAGATAAGATGGAAAGAAGCATTGACGGTCAAACAAAAGGGAATTTCCTTCAAAAATGTCAAACCACGCTAACAGTTTCCAGCACTGGCAGGGTTTAGTATTTTGACCATAACGTCCTCTACGAAATTGGTATTGAGGTGATTCAAGTGCCTATTGAAAGCTACGAGAAATATCTACAACCTTCATGAAGACCCCGAGATCAAATTCCGATCGCACAACCTGGCCGTATGGGATGACATGGGCGTGGGACATAACTGTGACTAAATTGGTCTCCTTTTCCTACTCAAACTTTGCAAGTGATCTCTCCAATCATCTATAAAAGGGAATCAAGGCTATGCACGATAATACAACTTGATACAGCAAAAACACATCAAATAACACAGGAACGAAGGAATTGAGGAGCTTCTGAGAGCAAGAGGCTAGGTCGCGAAGAACACCACAAGACTTTCGCATCTAGGGAGCACAAGAGCTTCGAGTGCTTGGAAGGAGAATACATCCTGACAAGAAGGGGTTTTCTTTCTATGTCTAAGAACTCTTGTCTATGCTTATATGATATCATAATATTGATTCGGATTGGTCTATAAGTTTGTAATTAATGTTTGACATATTTTTCGGATCTTATAGGCATAATCAAAACTGTGGATTTGTATTAAATATGATTATTTGTTTTCTTAATTAATTCATGCGTTCTATTTTATGAATTCGAGTGCTTATTTATAGTTGCTTCTTATTTGACCAATAATTTGCATGTCATATTTGTTATTGCAAAATTTCGGACGATGAGCTCTAACAAAGACGGAAATCGAATTCAGACATGAAACATGTGTGACAGACATGTTTGTGGGGAGTCATTCAATTCACAAACCTTTTTGGAATTAATAAGAATTGTAACGATCTGACCAGACTACAATTGTTATTAATCAACTGTTTACGCACCACTTGACCAAGGGAGTAAATGAATTTAGGAATTTGAACCCATAGAATTGCATGAATTGGTTTTTAAAATTTTATTCTCATTTAATATTGAAGAAGCATGTTGAGATTATGTGCCTAAGGTTGCTCCTAAAGATGTTGGACACGATGTTATGTTATTATAGCCTAAGTGTTTCGAGATTCAATCCCTGAGGAATACGACCTTGTTTGCCATTATTCTATAAACTACACTGTGCACTTACTATATGAACCAAATCAATTTTTGGTGAACAAGTAAGTACGTTATCTCATTTCTTTTTGCGTTCTATTTGTATTGTCCCAACTACAAGTTTTATACCTATATATCATGAGGAAGAAGATGCTAAGTGAGTACTTGTTATTTATTTCAAACTTTATTTTCTCGCACAAAGGGAAATGATATCAGAAGAGTCATCGTAATCTTTAGGGTGTTGTTACTAACTATAAATTGACCTTATTGTGCAAGAAAAAAATAAACCTTAAATATCTCTAATTTTATCAACTTTACTTTGAGACGAGAAAGACACCTTCTAATGTACTCTCGTAAGTTCCATTTTTCTTAATAACCTTATTGAAACAAGATTAGTCAAGATAATACGTTTTTGATTAATATCTTTAATTAACTCCTTAGACTAACTTCTTCAAACATAATGCCCCAAAAAAAATTAAAACAGTGAGATAACATAAATAAAATCCATATAGACAGATACTTATAAATACAAGCAAAAATTCAATTCAGAGAATAAAATAAAAAATGCTCACACTTAATCATGTAATAACATAATACCAGGAAATTCATGCTTATGACATTAAAAATGATAGTGGAGCCATCTTGAGATACCTAGCATAACATTGATGTTCAGTCTTTAGACAACGGCATCAATTATAAGTGGTACTCTCAAATGTGATAATCAAATACTGATAATAAGTTCTGTCAAACAATAACCTTTCTTTGGCCGATTATTATTTACATGGATAACTAATAATCATCACGTATATATACCACACGTATATATACCACATGTATATCTATTATTCGGCCAAGTAATAACCTTCCTTTGGGCCGATCATTGTTTACATAAATAACAGACGTACACATCTTAATATTTCAAAATAAATAAATCTACACACTAGAGGTTACTTTGGTAACTTAATGTTTCAATTAATTTATTTTAAAATATCAGACATAAAATATAATATAATCCCAATTTTGCCTCATATGTCTTTCATTTGGCCAGATAATATAACCTTCCTTTAGGCTGACTATTATCCCCATAAATATAGACAAATTACAAATTTTTTACCTGAATCTAATATTTTAAAATAAATTTAGTAACAGAGGTCACTTTAGCGACATGCTATTTCAATTTATCTCAAAATATAAAGATAAGATTCGCTAACCAAATAAATATTAATGTCTCGGGATTATAACTAGATTCAGATCGTATTCTCAGTAGATTAAATTAAAAATACAACCCAGATTTAAATATAATTCAATCCTTATGGGCATGAATAAATTCAACCCAACTTTATGACCCAATAAAGTAAGCTCTAATCATAAGCCCAAAAATCCATATTTATTTAAAACCCAAAGCACTAGATTAGGCTTAAGTTCAACGTCGTATGAACTTGATTTAAAAATAAACTTTATTTGAATTTAAAGTCCAAAACCAAACAAGACTTTAAATTCAACTATATTTAAATTTAAGAGATAATTATTATTTGCCACCCCAACTTTACCTCTTTTTATACTTCACAACCTAAACTTTGATTCGTAACACTTTGCACCCCGAATTATGAAAATAGTTACCTTTTGCAACCTTTGGACCATTTTACCCCTAGGCATGTATTCTTTAAAAACAATAGTTCTAGTTATCCCTTTAAACTCTAATTTGAGGCAGATTGCTCCATAAGGATAAATATATTGCATTCTACAATAATCATAAATTTTTCACTCCATAATCAATTTGTTTTTCGGATTTTTCGAGAAATAAGAACCCGATATTTCTGTAACTTGTTTTGTTCGTGGCATTGTTACACCTACTTAGATCCAGTCTCTATTCAGAGGTTTTAAATGGATCATGTCGGTTTCACTATAAACTCAACAAGGCATACTTCTATCAAGATCTTATTTCAAGTACTTATCCGTATACAATTTGGGTCTTTAGACTGAAAATGAAAATAGTCCATTACGACCATATCAGGCCCAACATGCTTCCGTAAAATTAATAAATCCCTTAAAATTCATACCTCTTTTGACCGAAACAGCACCGGGTTAAGTGGTTCGCAAAGCCACCAGTCGGAAAATTACTGCCCCCAGATCGTTTGACGAACAATACCGCCACTGTTCAACCTCACCCTCGGGAAGATGATCTCGCAAGTTATCCGACTCCTTCGTAAAACCGCTCAAAGACACAGCCTTGGTTCGTTTCCTACTCAAGGCGTAAAAGTAATTCTTCAAAGGGGATGAATTAATAGAACATTATGAACACATGTTGAAGCAGAAAGCCTCTTTTTATTAAGAACTTATAGAAATATTTATTACATTAGTAATCTCCTTTTGGGAGGAGAATACTGGTTTAGCCTCTCATAGATGAGGCTTGCACTCTAAATACATAAAAACTTAAAACACTCAAAATATTACAAATTTTTCTCTAATTTATTATAAGAAAACTAAGGAAAATGTTCGATGTCCTCGCCTTCCTTCAAATCCTCGCATTTTATAGAGGTAAGTCCGACTTCAAAGGCGGACTTCAAATCTTGCTGATATATATGACGTCACTGCTTACGTCATATCCCACATTATTGCCTCGCCAGTTGGTTTTCTTTTTCTTCCGCGTGACTCAGCCCATGTGATGTTTGTCGGGGAATCTTTTAAAAATTTGGTTTACGTGGTCCCCGAGGATAACGCGCGTTTTGTGAGCTGGGCCCTTATCCTTTCCAGCTGCATGATCTTGTCGGTCGGGTTTGGGTCGGAATCCTTTCCCAAACTCGGGTTCCTTTTGTTCGGGGCATGTTTGACAGATCCGGTCGACCCATCGGCCAACATGCGCCATGTTCTGCAATTTCCGGTAAGTTTCTTTGCTTGCCGGAATCTTGTTTTCCCAGAGAATTCTTCTTTTGGTCTCAAGAGTTCTTCCGCAAACCCCGTGGTTGATCCCGGTCATCGAATTCAAAAGGAAAGATCCATTCGCCGATTCGGAAGAACTTAAATGGATATTTGACTTTGTCCATTTCGATTAGACAAACCGAAAGACCCCATGCTCGCCTGGTAGAAGTCTTGCCTTCGTAAAATGCTCCTACTAACATCGGTCCTTCTTCCTAGGGTGAAGCCGCTTTAATGTATTTTAAAGCATTTCCATCCGGTCTTCTTAGCTTGATAAAATGAAAAGCTTCATTAAAGCCTTTTTTCTTTGTTCGGTTCAGAGCCGCACCGATAAAATACAGTTCCAAAATATCCCCTCGGCCAAGTGCGGATTATTGGCCCAGTCTCGTAAATCGCTTCCCCAATCCATTTCGGTAATTTTGAAATTTCGGGAATCCTGGTGACACAAGATAGATTGAAGCTAAAGCTCCAAAAGTATACCATTCTGCACTTCATTTGGATGACTTCCTGGTTTCATCCAAACTCGGGATACTTGCCCCGAGATATCAACCATTGTTTTTTCCGGGTTAATACCTTGTCTTGTAACTAGTTTCTCCCATTGCTTCCGATATACCCGCATAGGAGAAATCTTAATCTCGTCGATTTGAACCTTAGATTTGCTGTCTGTGGCCCAAGATTCAACTCTCCCTCTTTACCCCGCAGGTGTTGGGTTGACTTGAAGACTCGGGTTGTGACACCGGAGTTTCAACATTCGTTACGCTTTGTACACCTCGGGGATGCATCACCTCCGGGTTAGAGCCCCGTACTCTCTCGGCCCCTTTTGCACCGTAGGAGATGCGGCGGAAAGAGGCCCTTGCAGCGCTAAGAACAATTGTCCTTGAGCGAACGGGCATGCTCGTATTTGACTAGAAACGGTTTTGGTCACTGTTGAAGTCGCCCAAAGAACTTCTCGCATTGAGACATAACGCCCCAAAATCTCGTTCTAGACTCTCCAGGTTTTCCCGAGATGTCTTACTCGCTTAAGGACTTCGTCGAACGCCCTTCCATCTCGTGTCAAGAAATCGCAAGAATATTTTCATGAGATTTTATAATGACAATATCATAATCATATTATTGACATTCAGCTTGCCATCTAAGTAATCGAGCCTTTTCTCGGTTTTGATTCAATTTTGTTTTTTAAAAGCCTTGACACTTGAATTATCAATTTTTAAAGTAAACTTTTAGCCAAGAAAATAGAGGCCATTTTTTAAAAGCCTTTCGATCGCAAAGAATTCTTTTCGTTAATATGCCACCGAAGTTGCTTCACTAGGGGTGAATAAAAACCGAAGAATCCGCATGGCACTTCCTCGCTTGGTGTGACTTTCGTAAGAACCGCCGCCCACCAATCATCACCGCATCCGTGTACGTAACCACCGCGTCCTCGTCTTGGGGAATCGCAAGCTTTGGAAGCTTTTTACAAACTTCTTTAAGTTGCTTAATTCCTTCTTGATGTTCATCTTCCCATTTGAATACTGCATCTTTTTTAAGTAATGGGCTAAACACCTTCCTGTAGTATGCTAGATTGTTAATAAACATTCCAAAGAAAATTAACAACTCCCTTAAAACTCAAGTCGCTTCTTGTCTTTTAGTGTATCTCGAAATCCTCAGATCTTTTCCACAATATGATTCGTAGAATGATTCCGATTCATCGATTTCATTCCGAGGAATTCAATCTGCCTTGTTGCGACACGCCTTCTTTCTCAAAGCACTAATCCTTCTTTGTGACAAACATCCGAAAAATATTTCCAAATGTTTGAGATGCTCCTTCATGTTCTTTGATGCGATTAGAATGTCGCCGATATACACGAACATGAAATCGAAATAATCTTTGAAAAGATTATCCATCTTTCTTTGATATATCCGGGGTGCGTTAGCCAATCCCATAGGCATCACGTTCCAAATATAGTGTCCCCGTGGTGTAGAGAAAGTCAGTAAACTTCTTACTTTCTTCCTCCATCTTAACGGTAGAATCCAGACTTGCAATCGAACTTTGAGAATATCTTGGCACCTTTGATACAGATTAACGTGATGTTCTCTCGCTTGGGATATAGTATCCGTCGAACTCCAAAATGTTATTAATCCCTTTGTAATTAATAACAAGTCTTGGTTTTTCTCTTTTGATTTCTCCATGGTTTCGACTAAGAATCCTCGGATCAGCATTGTATGGAGAAACTCCTGGTGAAATTAACTTAAGGTGAAGATGTTCCTTAAGTATCTTCTCGCATATCCTCACGATCCTCCCGGTTCATAAGGATTGGTTTGAATCTTACGAACTCGTACTCCTTTCCGAGTTTAACCTTTAAGGAAGCTTTAAGCTCGTTCTTATCCCACCAAGCCAAAGGATCTTCATTGTAATTCCTTTGGATCTTCTTCTTGATATCCTCGAGTGATATTTGTTCCTCTATGGTTACATCACTCGTGGATTCTCCATTAGACTCATCCATAATTCCGCAATGGCTTCGAGTGACTCGTTCTTCTCTTGTCTCTTGAATGAATACAAGTTATTATCCCATATCTTTCGATCTTCCGGATGGAACCAAATTGTCTATAGGATAATAAAGCTTCACCAAATTTCCTTCGATCCGCCATTTTTGGGTTGCGAAGTTTGGCTTCATCACCACGCTTGTCGCGAAAATTAATGGGCATTTTTCTCAGAAATGCTTCCCAGATCTCTGGACAATAATCTTATGGTCACATAAGGTTGTGAAAATAAGTCTTCTCGTCTCGTTCTCTTGTGTGAACCGCTTGAATGTTTGTAGGAAATTGTTTCCCAAAGAAAATATCTCGCACTCAGATCATGGAAGTAGATTGGTGGTGTTTTCACTTTGTACCACGGTCACGCCCGCGCCTCCAATCATGATTTTCGCTTGTTTAATTCCGTTAAGGATAAGAATCCTTTAGAGAAATCTCTTCCGCAATAGCTGGTAAATCTTCTCCAATTTCTTTAGGAAAAACATCCGCTTTGCAAAGACATATTCCTAAGCACTGAATCAATATAGGCGCGAAATACTCGGCCTTGTATTCAAACATATAACATTCCGATAGAAATGTATATGGAGAATGGACTAGTGGTCATCTCGATTCTCGTATCTTTTATTAGCCACCGTGAACTCCATTCCGTCTTGTAATCTTTCCAAGGTTTATGTTCCTCAAGAAATTCAATTCCCGTCTTAATTGTTCGGGACCTTTCCCCGCAACTCCCGTGTTAGTAAGCTCAATTTCTCCTATCTTCGTGCTTCCTTGATACCTTCCAACGATTGGTTGTTGGAGATAATATAAAACATCACAAGGAAAATGTTATCCTTTTGAGTGATGTCGAATATTACTTCAACCTCTCGCCATCTTTCGACATTTCAGCTCTCTCGGGCTGTTTTAAAAACATCGGGATGCGCTCGAATCGACTTGGTCTCCTTTCTTCCCAACTACGCTACTTGTCATTTCATTCCGTTGGAAAGACATCCTTCTCGGGCTCAACTCGAGACTCCGACTTTTGTTGAAGACGGTTGATCTTGAATTATCATATCAATCTCCTTAATAGTTGGAGATTCAATGATTTCTCGGTAACACCACCCTGGCAAAGTCCTCAAAGATTCTTGGGACTTCAATAAATTCCTTTCTCAAGAATACTTGAATGATGGGTATTCGAGAGAGCATAGGAAATCTTGTATGTGATCGAGTAAGGCCTATTTCCTTCTTTCATCAAATCGACTCTTTTGAAATCTTGATGAAGGGTTAGGACTCTCATCAAGTCTCGATCTCCCAAATTGTATGCAATTCTAGGATAGACATTAAATGCCAATTTCCCCGCATACAAATTTTCTCAGAATCGCTCCAAGGCATGAATCCTTGAGATGTGAGATTCGCTTGTCAAAAATAGCAAGATTGAGTGGCGAATCTATTCCTTCCTTGAATGTTGCCTTAATAATGACTCTTATGGCTCCAATGTGAATCCATGAGAGTGTATTTGCAACTTCTTTTAACTCGCTTTTGATCTCCCGTATTTCTCTAATAGGGACCAACCGCATCTCGATCAAAGTTACCAGTAAACTCCATCGGAATGGCTAATTCTCCGGTTGTTACCCCGTGAATAATTTGGTGTTTTTGTTATTTAAACCCAATCTTATCCAATGCTTTTTCCATAGCTCCGATTGTAAATCCATCATAGACTTGAAGCTTTGGATCTTCCTTCATGATTCTCATAATGGTTTTATGAGAAACCGCCGTCGTGAGAGAGAAATCTCGACATATCCTCCTCGATTGTTTCTTTGTCAAGAATTTCTTCTTCACTCGATTCTCGAGTGAGTCACTTCCATCGTCGAATAGATCTCTTCTTCATAGATGCTCTCATCCGAGGGAATATCCTCAAATTGATACACGTATTAAATCCTCGATAATAGATGCCTTCTTCGATTTTCGGTGTGGCCTCGAATCCTCGACTCGTTTTGATTGCCGGGCAATCCGCTGAGATATGCCCTCTTGCTCCGCATGTCCAAAGAATTACATCTTTGAAACTTTCATTAGCTCGTGTGAGCACGCCCGAAAGTTCTTCTTCCTGGATTTCTCTGGTACTTGCTTGATTAGAACCTCGATGATGAGGCTCTACTCCCGCCAGGCCGGTCTTTGCCCCGATTTATAACTTCGGGCTTTTGTTTTGACAGAACCTTCTAGGTCTCCATGAAGACCGCTTCTTTTGTTGTTGCTTTCGGCGGTATGGATGGCTTCTCTCCTTCTTCTTCTTGTGCCGCTGCTTGGTTGACTCCTCCCACAATCGTTGGGATATCATTATCCACGCAACATAGAGGAACCGCTTTGTTAATTCCTCTTAATCTCTTGTAATTCCCGTGCAGAGTCGCTGCTTGATAGCACCATTCGATAACTTGGCCTTTAGGAAAGACATTTTTCTCGGCCACGCTTCTACTTCACTCCACCCTTGTATTCCCGATAAGCATTTCTCTCCAGGGACTTGGAATCTTGGCAAAGAATAGTCATGCCTTCTTTTTCCTCAATCTTGGATTTCCATCGGTATTCGGTGAACAACTTGATATATTCGTCAATATGACAAATATCCAAGAACTCAAGGCTATAGAGGGCTTGTTTATATTTCTTTCTTTTTCATCCTCTAATCCTCGAAATAACTGTGCCGATGAATGGATTTTGAATAGTTTTGCCATACCATCGACAATTCCTTTAAGTGATTCCCCGATGTGACCGAACTCTTCGTACAAGCATCGGTCATATCCCGTGCAATCTTCACCGATCCTTCAAGACTCATTTCAAGGAGTAATATGAATGAATCCTTTGTAAGATCGAGGGTTCTCGCTGAAATTCTCATGGTCAAGCCCATTCATCAATGAGAACTTCTTCTGCTTTTAAAATCGGGATGTCCAGATTTAACATTAACCCATACGGATGTATTGGGTCAAGGTGCGATCTTCCATAAGCGCGTCCGATAAACATTCGGCCTTCCGTAGGTTGTCCGGTTCCCGCAAGGGGTTTCGACCTCCCGTCCCGCAGAAAGTGGATCACTTCCGCCGTGAAATCCCGGCGTGTGGCATCCTCTCGCCCCGAGTTCCATGATGTGAACCCGCATTTCTTCGACGTTAGGATTAATCGGTGGCGGTGGTGGAGGAATTGGTCTACCTTGTGGGTCATAGGTAACCAAAGCCGATTCTCACCGCATTCATCTTTAAATCTACAATACCCAATCCCGCGAAGGATTCTCGCAGTCATGTAGATCTTTAAGATTCATCTTTTCCATATCCATCTTTTAATTTTTGATGGATTTTCCTTTGATTAGAGCAATGAGTTTTTCCTCATCTCGTCATCTTTCGTATAACTTCGGTTGGTTTCCTTTTTGGTGTAAATAGGTACCGCCCCAAAATCAATACGTTTCCTTCCTCCGGATGAACTTTGTCTGTCCTCCAGGTTCTTGACTCGTTTTCAATATCATATAGGAGTTCAAGAGTTTCCTTCGATATTTCACCATCGTCTCCATCCGGTTCTCGATCTCGATGAACTTGTCGGCCGGTAGATGAATATGGCGGTTGCCATAATTCTCGCACCGTCTTCTTCGATTTCTCTAAGATCTTCGTGAGATCTTAGATTTGTCTGGAAGTATCTCGTTCCACTCCGTACTCCATCGTGAATCATTGTTTCGATGGGAATTTTCATGAACCGTTTTTGAAGGTTCATCAAGTGAACATATAGTAGTTCCGGTTAAGCATCCGAATCGCTTATAATATTCTTTCGCATTTTGCATTGCCTTAAGGTTTCCCGTCGGCTCTCGCCATTCTTTTCTTCATGTTGGTATTCCCAATATGAAACCCGGTCAAGGTGTTCTTGGCATACATCGTCAATATTTGACGATATGTCCTGTAAGGGTACATCTCGGACATCGGTCCGGATCCATAATCTCGAGTAATTTCTCCTCACCAATTGTTAATTACATAAATATAATAAATTTAACTAAAAGTTCTTAATAAACCAAGGCTCTGATACCATTTTCGAGGATCGCAAGACCTTTGGGAGTAATCAAAGAAAATGCAATGAAATTTATCATTCAAAGGTTGCAAAGTGCAACAACTTTAAAGTTTAGAGGGTAAACCGCAATTCAAACTTTCATAAGTCCAGGGTAAATTTGGAATTTTAACCAAAGTGCAAAATTTTGTAAAGTTCAGGTTGCAAACTGTATCGTTTTAAAGTTCAGGTGGCAAAGTGTAAAAACCTGTATAGTTGAGGGTGTTAACAATATTTATCCCCTAAATTTAATAACCCAGATAACTAGATTGAGTCATAAATCTAAACACAATGTAAATTGTATCCAAATTAAGTTCAATATCCAAAATTTTAAGCCTAAAATTAAACCAAATAAATATGAGCTCAAAATAAGTGAAGCTCAAACCTTAGTCCTACATTTTGATTTAAAGCCTGAAAAACCAAATAGGCCCTAAAATCAAACTCTTAATTTTCTTTATATAGAGTTTCTTCTAAATTGGGTAAAATCCTTTATGGATTAGATTTCAATAAAATTCAAAATTAACTCAATCTTTATGGGTTGAGTTTTGACTAAATTTATTCTTTAATGACCCAATACTATATCCTCAAATTAATAATTGAACTTAGGGTAAAAAATAATTAAACCCATAATTCAAACTTTATTTAGACTTGAAGACCCAAAATATAACTTTTAGGCCCAAAATCAAACTTTAAATTAGATTAATAAAATTAGGCTAGAACATTAAAGTAAACCCAAATATCAAATTTACAAGATCAGGTCCAACAACAACAAAAATAGGCCTAGAACTTTAAATTTTAGTCTAACTAAAAGTCAGGCCCAAACTTTAATGCTTGAGCCCAAATTAAAATTAAACTCGAAATTAATGACAATAATTAAACCTATTTTCTTGAATTTGGATTAATATAACAAGCCCAATAGCTTCAATATCAAACCCAAATAATTGGGCTAGATTAAACCCCAAACACCAATTTCTTCTCCACACCACACAAAAACATAGCAGCGCACTACCACCTTCACTTTACTCTACCAGCTACCCAGTTGCCACCTGAATGGCGACCATATCGACGCCATCATCGCACCGCATACCTTTTCTACCAGCAGTACTTCGTGCTGCAAATCCGCCATGTGTGCAGCCGCTGACTCGCCACCCTTTCCGCCGATGTCCTCTTCGTTAAATCCCTTTTTTTTTTTTCTCGTGGATGAATCGAATGGGGTCATTGAAAGTGGTGTTGGGATCAAGATGGTGGTGGGTGGAGGAAAGAGGTGGCGCCGCAAGAGATCGGATGACGGACACCATTATTGCCTTACAAACAATGGGCCAAACTTAATCTTTAATTGCTCAATGGAATTGAATAAAAATAAAGTGAAATTTCAATCCAGAATTTTCTTTCAATTTCAGTCAATCATAGAATACAAAGAAACAAAACAAAAACTGAATCTGATATCCGTAATGTGAATCGGAAGCGTACCTTAAATTTATAGACACAAATTGATATCTTTGATTGGCGTTGACGCATTTGAATCCTTGATTGGGTTAGCGTCTTTCACAGTCAAATCATTTAGACTACACAGTGGCTTCTCTCTCTAAGATGGGGAAGAAGAGATGAGTGAACGACTGATTTAACTTGGGGACCATAACCTTAATGAGGTTCTTTATATATTCGGTCAATTAAGAGTCCATCAATCCTAATTGACTAGTAATGGGACTCTACACATTGCAAAGCTCATACCCATTAGATATCCCTAGAGCCTTATTAGATCAGGCCACTTAATTGGCTCTATTAAATTAGATAGTCTATAATATAATTGTAATCACATATGTAAGTCCATACGGGAAATTAATAAAAATTTCTACACCTAGTTCATGGACGTTTTGTCATTAGGACATGGAATCGTGGTAGGATTCATACTACAAGGGTAAGAAGTAGTTTCGGAAACTTGACTTAAAGTTAAGCCCTAAAAGGCCGATTCCACGGAGAGGAGTACTAGCCCTACGGAGGGTGGACCATCCACTTTGGATATTCAAACACGGAATTCTTTTAATGTGTTGGATGATATCGGAGGATTTCCATGAAGAGAATGAGCCCTTACACGTCCATGCAGATGTGGGCCTCAAAGGTTCGAAGATCAATCCTGATAGGACTATGCATGGTCTTTATCAACCACGAGAATGCAATTCAATTATTTTTCATGAGGATACGATGATTGCACCAAATTTGGATGAAAAGAGTCAAGTGGGTCTCCACAGTGCCATGGAAGTTGTATCTAGAAGTCGTCCGATTAATGATTATGTCCTTAGTTCTAACGGTCCGTCAGATAGTTTCAAAGCAATGACTACATCAACACCGAAGCATAGGTCTGATATGGCGGATGAAGAAGAACAAGACAAATCGAAAGCTTTAAATCTAGGCGACTACGCAACTTCTCCGCTTGTCATTCACTCATATGCTCCCTCAGAAGCTATGAAGTCTATAGAGATTGTGGCTCGAGGAACATGGGCCGACATTCCACAAGTTGTAGGTCCCAAGGGGTGTTTGGGTTTAGTCTAGAATGGGGGATTGAATAGACTTAACCAATTTTCTATTTTTGTCCTTTAAATCATAGTTTTTACATAAGCAACTAAGTACTTTAGGGACAATTTTGTTCAACCTCAACAGAAGAGTTAATCACTCAACAGACTCGACTGAATTGTTGGTAGAGTAACTCAGCTGAGGGCAGTGAGCTCTTTAAAAATACATCTGACTTGGTTTTAACAGTGGAAGACTTACACCCTGTAGCTAAAAAATGTTTTACAACACTTCTAATCTTCGGATCCTAGGGCATAATCAAAATTGTGGATTCATGTTAAATCTTGACTGATTATTTTCTATTTAATTCATGTGTTCTATTTTATGAATTTGATTGCTTATTCTTAATTGCTTATTATTTGGCCAATAATTTGCATTTCATATTTGTTAGTGCAAAATTCGGAAGATTAGTTCTAATAAATACGGATATCGAATTCAACCATAAACGGGTGTAACGAGTCGGGAGACCTACAACTGTTTGTGGGGAGTTATCCAGTTCCTATATCTTTTGGGAGTTAATAATAGTTGTAACGTATCGGGAGATCTACAATTGTTATTAATCTACTGTTTATGCGCCGCCCGGGAGGAGGAATAGACTAATTTAGGAATTGAACCCATGAAAACGCATGAATTGGTTTTGTTAAGCATTGATTGGATTTAATATTGAAGAAGCATGTTGAGATTATGTACCTAGAGTTATTTTCGTATTTGTTGACTATACTTGTAGAGTTCGGATTTTTACAAAATTTATTTGTTTATTTTTATTTTTCGATTATTCATAAAAACTCTTGATATTCTTGCTTCAATAAAATTGGAATGCAATGTTATTATAGCCTAAGTGCTCCGTAGTCAATCCCTGAGGAATACAACTTTGCTTTCCATTATCCTATAAACTACACTGTACACTTGCAGTATAGAGATTCAAAATATTTTTGGTGAACATGAACCTGGAAAAATCATCACCACACACGAAAACACACTTCTTTCCTCTTATGCTTTCGACATGCATTGGCCCATAAGGTCCATATGCAAAACTTCGAGACAGTGTGTTGAACTAAGATATTGCAATATTTTGTATGATTTCTTTATTTGTTTTTCCAGTTGGCAGGGACCAGAGACACTAGAGTGATCTTTATTAAGTTTAGGGACTTCTATTACAGCTCCCATCTTAATACGATTCAACATGCTACGAAAGTTCATGTGTCCTAACTTTTGGTGTTCTAGTTCAGTATCATTCAAAGAGGAGTTATTGCACACAAGAGAGGTGTAACACTAGATTTGTTCCTGAATTAGATAACAGTTACCAGAAGATCTACTACCTTTCAAAATGCATTTGTCAATTTTATCAAAGACATCACATACATTTTTATATATTTTGACATGCAAATCATCATCACAAAGCTGACTAGTGTTGATTAGATTAACTTTTAGTCCTTTGACATTAAAATATTTTTGAGAGAAAGGAGACCAGAGACATTCAAAGATCATTTTTCTCAAAACTTTACCTTTAGCACCATCACCAAAGGTGACCAAATCATTTTCATGTTTTTCAAAATCAGTAAGTTTTTCCGATTCTCCAGTCATATGACAAAAACACCCACTGTGAAAATACCAATTTCTTAATGAAGTGTGAACAACATAACAAGAAAACTCATTTTTTACCCTAATCAATAACTTTGCTCTTATCCCCGTTTTCTCCTCTAATCTCACAATGCCTTTTTTACTTTGAGCATATTCTATAGCAGAAGACTTCTCCGTGTCCACAATGCCCGCTAACGAGGACCATACTTTAGATGGCTGCTCATGAAGCCAACATATGATGAAGTAAATTTTTCGCTCAGCAGACTTATACTTGCTCTTCACTTATGCCCTTCTTGACTTGTCCAGTTTCTCCGACTTTATCTCTCTCTGAGCCATCTGAATTATCCTCCACATATCACATAGTAAGCAGTCTAAAGCATTGCCTCCGAGATAGAGTATACAAACCACATCATCCATAAGCATCAACCTAAATCGCATACTACCCATGTGTTTATAAACTAGAGAGCACGTTTGCTCCAAAAAATGTAATAAGGCTTCCAACATAGTCTCGGATTGTCCGTTTTTACTTAAAACAGAAGATACACTCAACAACAGTGTAGCTGATTAAAGGGGATAAACTCTCTAGTTCCCATTGTACAGTCGAAGGGTGAAGCAATAACTATATATGATGTCGATGAGTTGGATAACCTAATAGTAAATATGGACTAGATGTAGTGAGTTTACTTACTGGTGGGAGGAGTTTGGGGCCCCAGTGGGATTTCATTCATTTTATCACTGTCTACATCATTTTCTGATTCCGCCAGTTGTCCATTCGTGATTGGTTGGACGAGTTAAAGCATAATATAAGTGAATCGCATAAAACATGAAGATTAAATTAAAACATTCAAACCATAATCACAAATCATTCCATAGTTCATTAATTCAAACACTAAAAAATTAGTTACACGTGATTTTGACAAAAGCATAAGCTATGAAGAGATTTAAATGATATAGACATGATTAATTTATATTTTATCAAGATCACAACAAGACTTATTTTTTGGTTGTTTTCGATGATGTTATGCTCTAAGCTCTTCAATCTCCAATTCTACTTTCCCTCTATTCTCGCAATATGTAATTTGCTCTTTGAAATCTAAATTATATGTAAATGAATCAATGAATCTGAATGTTGATGAATATGATGAATGTCCAACCCCAACCCCCATCGGGATTTTGTGGATAATATTTTGGTGAAAGTATTCCTTAATAATATCATCTTTTGATAGTTTAATGCTCCACTTTATTATTGAGTTATTGGGTATTGCATTATGAAAAATTATTGGTGAAAAGAAGACTTTTTTAAGCAAATTGGGCATCAAAAGTGTACAAGAATTGTCAAAAGACTTGGTTGAAGTGTTTTCCCAACATACCCTGAAAAATCCGACAGCAACTATTGTGCACCATGGCCGTGCTGAAAAACACGGGTTGGCCGTGTTTTATACGTGTTGTCACACCCTCCGGAACACAGCCGTGTTCGGTACGACATGGCCATGTTTTTGCTCTTTTTTTGTTCATTTTTAACATGGGTGTGTAATAAAATACACCCAGGCCATGTTCGGCTCGAAAGGCCCCGAAATGACATGTTTAGCTTAGGATTTCGAGTGTTTTTGCATCCATAAACCCTGGGCTATTTTTTGACTTGAAACCATGGCACGATATTCACCAAAAATTGCTTCGAATTATCAATCTACACCAATAAAAGCACCTCACAGTAATATGAACGATGTACAATAAAAAAACTTACAAAACTAATAGCAAAATAACTCAAATCCCACTAAAATAAACACATAAAATATGCATAAAAAGAACGTATCAACGGAACAAACCTCAAGGGGCTATTGGTAATTTTCAAAAACCTATGGAATTTTTTGTAATTAGCTCGAACTTCAAGTTTTTTTTTTGGTATTATCCCTTAAAATAGATTCAACATGAAGGTTTTTGTTCTTACACCACCTCCGAACAAGCATGGTCTCAGTTAGAGTAGCCAGTAAACAGAGTAGTCATGGTTTTAATTTTAAAGGGTCAACCTCTTCAGCTTCAAACCTGAACGTAGATGTACTTCAAGCATTCGCAGTGGCACTTCTTGATGTGCATTGATTTAGCCTCAGTGTCGTATGATAACGATTCTTGCAACGAGGAGATAGGTTCAGACACAGACTAAAGGTCATTTTGGTTTGCCAGCTCATATGAATGTTTGGATGTCGATACGTTCATTACTACAAAATAATGATTTTACATCACTGTTTTACATCGGTTAAGTAAGAAACTATGTAAAAAAAATCCGATGGCATAATTGTAAATTTCAAAAGAACTTTACATCGGTTAATTAAAACAACCTATGTAGATATTAAGGTTATTAAATGAACCGCTATAAAAAAAATTGTTTACATCGAGTGTTTGAAAGAAATGATGTAATCGTCTTCAAATTCACCCACCTCTTATTTGTTTCTCTCTTCCCCCTCTCCCTCTTGCTTTCTTCTCTCTGTGGGTTGTCAACTGTCTAGACGTTGTCGCCACCGCCATCACAAGTTTCTGTCGCCGCAAAATATTTATGCCGCCGGTCAGAGACAACAACCTTCCTCTCCCCCTCATCAATCTACCGTAAGTTCGTAATTAAAACCCTAACTGAGAACTCTCTTTTTTAGATCGAGAATTTTCGTATGTTCTAATATAGGTTAAATGCAGTGTATATACTTCAAGAATCCCCCTTAATCTAAGATGGATTTTCTGTTGTGGACCATGGATACTTCATGGTAATTGGATCTCAAGGAAACTTTCTAAAGTTGAGGAATGGTACCCGAAGCAACACCCTAGTCGGAAACACTTTGAACCATTGGTTTGAATTTTACATGAATTGCATATTAAGGTTTTGGGGATAATTAGATATGGTGTTAATGTGTTATAAGCACAATATTGGGGTTTTTCGGGGTTGGGGGGTTAACATCGGGATTGTGGGGAAAATTAAATATTCATCTTTTCTACATCGGTTTGATTTTTACATAGAATTGCATATTAAGGTTTTGGGGACCATTGGTTTGATTTTTACATAGAATTACACTTGGAACCATTGGTTTGATTTTTACATAGAATTGCATATTAAGGTTTTGGGGAAAACTAAATATGCATCTTTTCTACATCGGTTACATATACAACCGATGTATAATCTAATTTTCTACATCGGTTCCATGCCCGAAGTTGAAAAGTCTCATAATTTACATCGCCTGATCCTACATCGGTTACAAAACCGATGTAGAAAGCCTCCTAGAACCGATGTCAAAAAAAGTATTTGTAGTAGTGGTTGTCCGTAAGCTCGATTTCATGCTGCCTCTAGTGATCGGCAAGTGTGGAAGTTGTGACGACCACCAATCTGATGAAGATTACTAAAAGGGATAGTTACAAAAACTATACCTGAGGTTTAGGATTATTACAAAAAAAACAAAAGAAGCTTCAAAATTACAAAACTTCTCCTCATGTTTGATTCTGCCTTAATTTTAAGGTGTTAGTTGTAATATTTTTATAAATGTAAAGAGGGGTTTTGAAATCTGTTATCATATGATGGGGAAAATGTAAGACGTGATCAAATATCAAGGTTTTTTTTATAAATTTGAAACTTCCCTGGAGTTTTTTGTAATTACTGCAACCCTCAAGGTACTTTTTGTAATTATCCTTATTAAAAAATCTTTTATTGGCATCTTTCAAATCTTATAATTGATATTAGTAATTATTTAATTTATACTCATCCTGATATCTGTATCCTCAAGAATTTATAGAAATGAGTTGCAATCTGCAAAAGAGTTCCTTAAGCTAGCAATATTGATATTGGTATCATTTCCTTATCTTATGGAGCACGACATTTTTGTGAAATAGAGTTCCCAACTTGGTTGAATAATGAAAAAATTCTGGAGCATGACATATTTGTGTTCTAGTTTTGCTCTCAAGTCCAGGGAAGGTTCCCAAGAGTGTGATTTATTATTTTCATTTTTGGGAGTTGTGTTATGGAGTGTATGATTAGAATCTTTTGGGCAAGGTCAAAATTATTTTTGAAAAATATATCGAAAAATGTATAGTTATATTTGATTTGATTTTGGGAGAATAAAAAGATGAAAATAACCATTTTACCAAGCAGTGGGAACTAGGGGTGGCAATCCGTGTCGTGCTTGGATTCAATGGCATGTCGAGACATAAAATTCATGTTATTTGTGTCAAATTTCTTAACATTACCTCGATGTATTTATTATTCGTGTCAGCTTTCTCAACCCTAACCCAACTTGTTTATTATTTGTGTTCTTCGGATTGACCGAGATGATATGTACATTATATATATATAATTCATCTAAAATATTAGTTATATGTGTTGTATTAATTTTAAACCAAACATTTTATTTACATACATTTCATAATTGTTAAAATCAATAATTATACTAACAACTTATTCAATCTATTACATGTTAATCTTTATACTACCAACATTTTCAATCAAATGGATTAATCGTGTCATTTCAAGTTAATTTTAATCCAGTTACCTATTTATTATTCGGTTTATACAGGTTCGACCATATTTTGACCTTAACCCACCAAGCCTCAGTACCCACTCATATCATGTTACTTTCGTGTCGTATAATTTTGTGTCATGTTAGAATTTGTCACTCAGTGGGAAAGATATATTTTTTGCATCACCAAAAAGCCATCTCGGTTTATATTCTTGAGCAAAATAAAATCAAGTGATTCTTTATCAAGAAATTTTTGTATGGTTTCATTTTGATTTTTGGGTGTTTTAGGGGAAGTGTATGGGGACCCTTTTTTTTGTTGCAAAATTTGTATATTGTTAGTGATTTTCCGATAGCTGAAAGGTATTATTTGGGGTGGGGAAATAATATTTTTTATTTTGTCGGTAATTTGTAGTTAGGCAACTGTAAATTTTAATTGAATCATTTATGTTGGTAATTGTGTCGGTAAACATGAAGTTTTTTTCTAGTGATAATTCAGCATAGTTCCTTCTGCATCTCATGAACCCCATGATTACCGTTGCTTGACCCAAAAATTGAGTTCATCAATCCTAGCTAATTTCAATGTTCAGGGTTATAGTTGCTGGTTATTTCGATTGAGACTCTAGGAGTCGAGTGGTTGAAATCCTTGATCCATGGAGAAACATCGTTTAAGACTAATGCCATCATCTAGAATTCTATTTTTTTTATGCATCTTATATATATATATATATATATATATAATAATATAGAATATGGATCAAATATGTCCTCCTACTTGGGGTGAGTCAATGGGGACACATTCAAACCATAGATCAACAATTTTGGGTGGTCCAGATTTTTAGCTTTTTTATGTTTATTTTTTTGTTTCAGCAATTAAAAAGGGTAGAGTGGTAATTTGACACTTTAGAATCAGTTACTAAGATTTCATTCCCTCTTTCACGCGATTTCACCCACTCTTCACGCACATTCTCTCTCCAGCGTTTCAGTTTTCAAAAAAAATTCTCTATTGCTTATGTAGTATAGGGTTGTTGCTCATGACTTGCTTATTTAGTTAATATATCTGTGATGCATGTGTAGTGTATATTCATTGCTTATGTAGTATAGACTTATTGCCTATGTAGTATGGGTTTGTTGCTTATGACTTGCTTATGTAGTTAATGTATTCGTAGTGCATACGTAGTGTATATTCGTTGTTTATGTAATATAGACTTGTTGCTTATGTAGTATGAGTTTGTTGCTTATGACTTGCTTATGTAGTTAATGTATTTGTGGTGCATACGTAGTGTATATTCGTTGCTTATGTAGTATATATTTGTTCCTTATGTAGTATGGATTTGTTGCTATGACATGCTTATGTAGTTAATGTATTCGTGGTGCATACGTAGCATATATTTGTTGCTTATGTAGTATCGGATTGTTGCTTATGTAGTATGGATTTGTTGCTTATGACTTGCTTGTGTAGTTAATGATATATAAACCATGACACATCTACACAAGCAACAAATTATATCTTCATAAGCAAACTTCGAACTGAAATCAAGCTCTAGCAACTATGGCAAATTGTCTACAACATTTTTCACACAATAGTGCGTTGAAGAAAAATGATGAATGATTTCACAGTAGTGCGTTGAAGAAGAAGAAATATGAGATTTGTTCACGTTGAATTTGACGTGAGATTTGCATAGATTGTGTGATCATAATGCGAAAAGAATCTCATGAATATTGGGTAATTTTGTAGGATGACTAATTTACCTCTTGCTCTAATTACAACCATTGAAAAATCTAGATATGTGGCTAGGATTGGTCCCTATAGACTTACCCTAAGAAGTGGTCTCATATATATAACTATATATATATATATATATATATATATATATATATATACTACTGAATTAGTTTATACTACTGAATTTCGGAGATATACGATTGTTCAAATGGAAAAAGAAGAAAAAGAATTTCTGGCCATTGTCATAGACATTTATGAATAATTCCAATTCTTAAGGCACAATTAGAATTTCCAAGTCGCTTCCAGTTACAGCAATTCAATTATTTTTTAATCCAGCCAATTAACATCAGATTTATGACTAATAAAAATAAAACATTCATTAATTGTTCGTAGGCCATAATGAAATTCAAAGATAAACATCATCAGTGTGCAAGTGCAAGGCAGCAGGATCTAATCTTATTACAGTACTCCATTTCAAACATTAGAGAAATACTGCATCAGGTTAACTCTCCTAGCCAATTACCACAACAACACTTGTAAGTGGTAATTAAGCAGAACATAGAATAATATTTATTTAACAAAATTAACCCAGTTGACAAGCTGATGATGAGTTTATTCAGTACTAATTGGGCGGCTGCATGGTTTCTATTTGGAAGGCTTAGGTGGCACCTGATGGGATGGGTGTACGCTGTTTCCGATGAGTTTGCGGGGAACTACTGAAACTAAATGTTGGAGTGGAAGCCTGCTGTATGAGTCTTGTGATTCTGTAAGAAGACCATCATTCTTTTAACACTCTCTTCATTAGCATCACAGGTACAGGAGGTGGTGATCAGGAGCATAATAGCAGAGACCAAAATCAGACGGTATTGTAATTTGGCTGACATATTGGGATCTTTTTTTTGTTCTTTAAGTTTTTGTTTCGTGTGTTTAATATCCCTGCTGAAGGTGGTCCTTTTATAATGGTTTTGGACCAATGGGAAAGTAACACCTGTTTGCAAAAAAAGTAGGGATGACAATGGGGCGGGAGTTTAGCCAAACACGGTATCCGCCCCGCTAAGAAAAATCAAGACCTGGGACCTGCCCCACCCCGCTCCAAAATCTGCATGCCATATGTTTTTTTAATTGCAATAATTATTTTTTTTTGTTTGTGGCCAAATTTTCAAAAGCAATCCAATGTCAATAGGTAAAAAAAAATGTAATTATGAAACTTATTATAATTACATTTTACAACTATTTCGCTACTATTATGACTTTTTTTCAAAAAAAAATATTATTAGGATCTTGCAGTAGTACTCAAATAATACTCAAAATAAATATTCAAAGTACAATATTATAAGATTTTTTTTTCAAAAATAAATTACAATATTATAAAATGTTATAGTAGTAATTAAATTAAAATCAATTTAACACTCAAATCTAATAAGATCTTGAATATACAAAAATAGTGGCATGTCACTCAAATCTATTGAACCTGGGACCCTCCCCTGTACCCGGGAGAATTTTGGATTTTTAGACCCAAGACCTGCCTGAGGACCTATTTAACCGGGTCTAGACCCTCTCCGAACCCGCCCTATTATTATTCCTATATAAGAGAAACAAAAAAAAAAAAAGATACAACATTAATTCATTAGTTCTTTCAATACATGAAGGCTGCATTTGGTTGGGTATTATGGGTGTGATATCACACCCATTTACATTATTTTCATCTGTTTATTTTGTTTGGTTCAAACAAACAAAGCTCTTGAAAATAATATGGCTCGGCTCTTTATCACACCAAAAAAGTGATAATAGATCCCACCTTGGGAGTGAGATCTAAATTCCATCTCATTTCTTTGTTTCCCGAATTTATCTAACTACCCCAAACAATTAAAACCTGACAATCGGCATTCAAAACCTAATGAATGAAAAATCAACATTGTTGGGGAATTACAAAATAAACCATCATTACACGCTTATAATAAACGATAAATCCTAACAATTTATAGTAAAAGAGCAAAAGCTAAAGATCCAACAACCTTTAGTTGGTAGATATATGATTTATGGGATGTAAATCCAAATAACACAGGAAAACTATTGAACAAGTGTATACCAATTTTAGCGCGAAGCCTATGTTGGATTTAAACTTGATTTTGGTCCAATTAATATTGGGCTTGAAAATATATATTTGAGTTAAAAGAATAAAACAAGAGCCCAAACCCAAATGACCCAAGTTCTAGAATTTATAAAGAAATGTCTTGAGAAAATATCTTAGATATTATTTGTAGAAAAGTTTGTAGAATGTTCTAGGAAAGTAGATATTTTGGAGGATGATTCTAGTGGATGAATTATAGTCATTATATCAAATAAATCCTAGCCATTGGTTAGGAAGTTGTACTAGTATAAATAGGGGTGTCTTCATCATTTTGTAACAAGCCAAAATTTGAGAAGAATCAATACAAGCAAATATTTCTCCACCAAAAACTCTCTTAGACCATCTCCAGTAGTTTGCACTACTTCGATGTAGAAATCGCACTACTTTAGTGCAGAATCTACATTTCATCTCCAGCAGTTTGCAATACTCTTTACACAAAAAAAGAATATTCTATAAGATTCCTTATTTTATTTATTTAATATTAATTTTATTACATCATAATTGATAAAAATATTAAATAATAATTTTATTGAATATAATATATATAAATATTTTATTTTTAAAATTAAACAAATAAAAAAATATTAAATTTAATGAAATTAATGCAAAATTGAAATAACAATTCATAAAATTACATATTATATTGTTTAAAAAATTATCACATATAATTAAATCAATTTTAGTATTATTCTTATTAGATCAATTGAAATATAATATAATTATAATGTTCAAAGTTAAATAAAACCCAAAACAAATTACAAAAAAAAAAAGCAAAAAAAAAAAAAAAATTAGTAAGCTACTTTCATGCGGCAAATGACATATTTGGCGCTACATCAGTAGCGAATGCTAAAGTAGCGCAAAAACTAGCGCACTGCTAGGAAGGGTTAGCAGCAGTAAATGGTGCCCAGCGCCATTTTACATCTCCTCTTGGAGATGGCCTTATATTTCTTAGCCTAAATAACCTCCTCCTACTACAAAGAAAAAATAATTCCTCTTCCAACTTCCAATTTCTAAATAACCCCTTCTTACCTAAATTGAGATAACCCTCCTCCAACAAAGTGGTATCAGAGCCACAAGATCACTTGTGGTTTACATAAAAATATGGCAAATGGTGTGGCTTCCTTTCAAGTCCCTATGCTCAATACAAGCAACTATGATAATTGGAGTATCAAGATGAAGACCCTTTTGGGTGCACATGATGTTTGGGATATTGTAGAAAAATGATATGTCGAGTCACAAGACGAGACTACACTATCCCAAACTCAAAAGGATAATTTGAAAGAGTCAAGAAAGAGAGACAAGAAAGCTCTCTATCTCATCTATCAAGCTTTGGATGATGATGGTTTCGAAAAGATCTCAAGTGCAACTATCGCCAACGATGCATGGAGAAGCTTCAAATTTCTCACAAAGGAGCCGAACAAGTAAAAAAGGTACGTCTCCAAACATTAAGAGGTGAATTTGAAGCTTTACATATGAAAGAGTCCGAATCTATTTCCGACTATATTTCAAGAGTTTTGGCGGTTTCTAATCAAATGAAAAGAAATGGTGAAAATTTAAGTGATGTGAGAATTATGGAAAAGATACTCCGTTCTTTAAGTCCTAAATTTGAGCATATTGTCGTAATAATTTAGGAAACAAAAATTTTGGAGGAGATGACTATTGATCAATTATTGGGGTCATTACAAGCATATGAAGAAAAACATAAAAAGAAGCAAGACATTGTAGAACAACTTTTTAAAATGCAAGTGAAGGATAAAGAAGAAAGCATGAGCAATGAACGTGGTCAACATGGAAGAGGTCATTTCCAAGGACGAGGCGGACGAGGCCGTGGTCGTGGACATGCACGAGGAGGTTTCAATAATAATGAAGATAGAAGAGAATACCCAACCAGTGGACGCGGGAGGAGTAATCCAAGAACAAGGTACGAAAAATCACAAAGTGTTATAATTGTCAAAAATTTGGACATTATGCTTCCGAGTGTAGAGCTCCCAAAAACAAGGTTGAAGAAAAGGCCCACTATGTGGAAAATAAAAACGAAGAAGATGTCAATTTGTTACTAGCATACAAAGGTGGTGATGGAAGACAAGACAACACTTGGTACCTCGATACTGGTGCAAGCAACCATATGTGTGGAAAAAGAAGCATGTTTGTGGAGCTTGATGAATCGGTGAGTGGCAATGTTTCTTTTGGAGATGAGTCTAAAGTCCCAATCAAAGGAAAAGTTAAAATTCTAATCCGCTTGAAGAATGGAAGTCATCAATTTATTTCAAATGTTTATTACGTTCCAAATATGAAAAGTAATATCTTGAGTTTGGGACAACTCTTAGAGAAAGGCTATGACATTCACATGAAAGATCGTAGTCTTTCTATAAGAGATGATAGAAATAATTTAATCACTAAAGTGCCAATTTCTAGAAATAGAATGTTCTTATTAAATATCCAGAATGATGTAGCAAAATGTCTCAAAGATTGCTACAAAGATATATCTTGGCTTTGGCATCTACGATTTGGGCACTTAAATTTTGGCGGATTAGAATTACTATTAAAGAAAGAGATGGTGAGAGGATTACCGTCCATCAATCATCCCGATCAACTATGTGAAGGATGTCTATTGGGAAAACAATCCAGAAAGAGTTTTCCAAAGGAATCAAGCTCGAGATCACAGAAGCCTCTGGAGCTCATACACACTGATGTTTGTGGACCAATCAAGCCAAGCTCTCTCGGTAAAAATAATTATTTCCTCCTCTTTATTGATGATTTCTCTAGAAAGACCTGGGTATATTTTTTGAAATGTAAGTCCAAGTATTCAAGCATTCAAGAAGTTCAAAGCTATGGTGGAAAATGAAAGTGGATGCAAAATCAAGGCAATGCGATCGATCGTGGAGGAGAATTTACATCTAAGGAGTTCCAAGAATTTTGCGAAGCAAATGGAATCCGGCGTCCCTTGTGAGCCTCCCAAGATCCCCCAAAGCAAAATGGCGTAGCCGAGAGAAAGAATAGAACAATTCTTGAAATGGCAAGGTGCATGCTCAAAAGCAAAAGGTCGCAAAGGAGTTCGGGTCAAGAAACGTGGCGTGTGCGGTGTAACTGTCAAATCGTTCACCAACCGAGGAAGTGTGTGGGGAAAAACACCACAAAAAGCTTGAGTGGAAGAAAACCAGGTATCTCTCATCTAAAAGTATTTGGAAGCAAAGCATATGCACACATACCTGACGAGAGAAGAAGTAAACTTGATGACAAAAGTAAGGCATTCATCTTCATCGGGTATGACTCAAATTCTAAAGGTTATAAGTTATATAATCCAAATACTAAGAAGCTTGTGATAAGTCGTCTTTGTAGTAGAGTTTGATGAAGAATCGATTGGGATTTTGGTTCCCAAAACAACTTCAATTTCTTTTCGGATTTTCAAGAAAATGAGTCGAGACCGACCGAGCCAACCATAGAAGTTCAGCAAGAGCCAACTACTCCATCCACTTCACAATCAATAGCTGAAGGAGACTCGCCACCATCATTTCTAAATGAAAGAGGCATAACACGTGCAAGGAGTCTAGAAGATCTTTATGAGAACACCGAGAGGATAAATGATATCACTTTATTCTGTCTATTTGCAGATTGTGAACCAGTGACTTTTGAAGAAGCAGTCCAAAATAAAAGATGGAGAGATGCTATGGATGAAGAGATACAAGCAATCATGAAGAATGACACGTGGGAGCTGACCTCACTTCCAAAAGGAAATAAGGCTATCGACGTCAAGTGGGTGTACAAAGCAAAGAAGAATGCTAAAGGAGAAATTGAAAGATATAAAGCAAGGCTAGTCGCAAAAGGCTATAGTCAAAGAGCTGGAATCGACTATGATGAGGTGTTTGCTCCAGTTGCTCGCTTGGAAACAATAAGGCTTATCATTTCTTTAGCAACTCAAAACAGATGGAAGATTCACCAGATGGATGTAAAGTCATCTTTCTTAAATGGAGTTCTCGAGGAGGAAGTCTACATTGAACAACCAAAGGTCTATGAGGTGAAGAAAGAAGAAGATAAAGTCTTGAAGTTGAAGAAGGCTCTATACGGATTAAAGCAAGCACCATAGGCTTGGAATAGCAATATCGATAAATACTTGCAAGAGAATGGGTTCACTAAATGCCCGCACGAACATGCACTTTATGTCAAGGTCAGAAAAGATGATGTTTTGATTGTGTGTTTATATCTTCATAGGAAATAATCCAGACATGTTTAAAGAGTTCAAGAAAGCAATGACCAGAGAATTTGAGATGACTGATATCGGGCTTATGGCATATTACCTCGGCGTTGAAGTTAAACAACAAGAAGATGGGATTTTCATCTCGCAAGAAGGTTACGTGAAGGAGATTCTCAAGAGGTTCAAGATGGATAACTGCAAGACTATTAACACACCAGTGGAGTGCGGAATCAAGCTATCAAAGTATGACGGAGAAGAAAAAGTGGACCCGACATTGTACAAAAGTGTGGTTGGAAGTTTGCGGTATTTGACGTGCACTAGACCAGACATTCTCTATGCCACCGGTGTAATAAGTCGCTACATGGAGAATCCAACCACTACTCACATGAAGGTCGCTTAAAAGGATTCTTCGCTATCTCAAAGGTACGATCAATTACGGCTTATTTTATTCAACAACTAATGATTATAAACTTGTTGGCTATAGTGATAGCGATTGTCCGGAGATGTGGATGATCGAAAAAGTACTACGGCTTTGTGTTCTTCATGGGAGATACCGCATTCACTTGGATGTCAAAAAGCGGCCGATAGTCACTCTCTTAACTCGTGAAGTCGAGTATGTAGCTGCGACAGCTTGTGTTTGCCATGCAGTTTGGCTGAGAAATTTGCTGAAGGAACTGGGAATGACACAAGAAGATCCAACTAAGATTTGTGTCGACAACAAGTCAGCTATGGCATTGGCAAAGAATCCGGTGTTTCATGATCGAAGCTAGCACATTGACACTCGCTACCACTACATAAGAGAATGCATATCAAGAAAGGACGTACAAATGGAGTATGTAAAGTTTCAAGATCAAATTGCGGACATCTTCACCAAACCGCTCAAGCATGAAGACTTCATACGACTTAGAAGTTTTCTCGGAATGACAAATCAAGTTTAAGGGGGGGTGTTGGATTTAAACTTGATTTTGGTCCAATTAATATTGGGCTTGAAATTATATATTTGAGTTAAAAGAATAAAATAAGAGCCCAAGCCCAAATGGCCCAAGTTCTAGAATTTATCTAGAAATGTCTTGAGAAAATATCTTAGATATTATTTGTAGAAAAGTTTGTAGAATGTTCTAGGAAAGTAGATATTTTGGAGGATGATTCTAGTGGATGAATTATAGCCATTAGATCAAATAAATCCTAGCCATTGGTTAGGAAGTTGTACTAGTATAAATAGGGGTGTCTTGATCATTTTGTAACAAGCCAAAATTTGAGAAGAATCAATACAAGCAAATATTTCTCCACCAAAAACTCTCTTATATTTCTTAGCCTAAATAACCTCCTCCTACTACAAAGAAAAAATAATTCCTCTTCCAACTTCCAATTTCTAAATAACCCCTTCTTACCTAAATTGAGATAACCCTCCTCCAACAGCCTACCTCGTTCGTCGGAGACGATACTCATTAATGATTTAACCAGCGACATTATGTTTAGAGAAGGTGGCTACAAGGATCTGTCATTTATTTTTAGGATCTATGCAATCTTTAGGCGACTTGGCCTGGTATTATCACAAAGGAAATCTCTTTGGACGTGGAGGGGTAAAATTGGTAAATCAATAGCAAATAAAGGGCACAAAAGTAAAATACTCTATATGGGCTCCTCTTATCCACCTTCAACCAAACAAACAATTAATAAACCAACGCATATCCCGCAACTCAATCTATCAAACAAACAAGTCATTAAGCCATATTGTATCCATTGGACAAAGCCAGTAAAAGATCAGGTGGGATTTAATCAAGCTCATTACACAAATCCAACCAAACGTAGCCCAAGTGAATAACATATATAAAGATGTCAGCGGTGCGATTAATCCCGGCCTATACACCTCGCGGCATTGGCTCAAGAACTGCCCATGAATAGGACCGAGCTAACTGGTCGGTTTGTATATATAAAGTAGGCCCCTATTGGGCCCAAAAGTTGAGGATGGAGCCAGCCTATTAATTGGACCAACTACGCCAGGCCCACGCTAATTTGTTATATATATATATTTAGAGTGTGCAAAAAAGTGTTCGAATAATGAACCTCCATGATTGCTAGCTCGCAAATCCCAGCTCGACCCGATCATCCAAAGGTAGGTTTGGGTTGGGCTATTTTCATATAGGCCCAACATTGAGTCTACTTTAGCATGACCCAAGAGGCCCTAGTGGCCCAACATGTCCAACATATTTTATGCATATAAATGTGATTTGGGTTGGGCTGGGTGGAGGAAAATAACTGCTGGGGTTATTTTTGAATCATCCCCACCCAATTTTATGTGTTGGCCCGATGGGCTCGACCCAAGCTGGCTCTGCCAGAACTTTTGTCAACTATGCCATCTAGTGGGCCAAGTTGGGTCCATAGTTATAAACATTTAGTCAACCCGACCCAACCCACTTTCTTAATGGATCCACCTGGGAGGTGGGCTTATACCTTTAATCACATATGCTAACGACATCATTTTATATACATAATATTCATCTGGTAAATTAAAATTGTGGTATACAATAATGATAATGTCTAATACACATGACATTTATATGACAAATTAAGACATTAGATACAATATAGTAGAAAATAGTAAACCCTTATATATGGACTATAAGTGGAGTCCCGACTCCCGTGTCATTGAATTTGGCATTTACACTTTGAGGTCTTGTGAATTTTCGTCATAGTGATTGAGGCATTACTACGATCTTATTGCTATATATGTCTAGTAATTGGCCATATTCATTGAAAAACAAAGACATTTCGAACCACCGAAACTATTATCGAATTTTGTTAGACATAACAATCATTATCCCTCCCGTATCAATGCAAAGATTTGCTGCTTCTTAGACTAGATTGCTGCTTTAAATGCAATATTTGACCATTATTTACCAAAGAAATCAAATTTTCACCCTATGAATTGATTGATGGTTAATGTTTACGATTAAGATGCAAAGTGTTAGTGATTACTATCACGTTTCCAGACTTGTCAAACCATATGGAAGGTCGCAAAGGTCCTAAGGAATTCTCTCGGAGAATCCCCTTGAGCGCATAGTCTTGGTTTCTGCCAAGCATTGTCCAAACCATTCCCCCCGTGCGCATCCTGTCACCCATGCCCACCTCTCTCTTCCACCCTCTCTTGCCTGCTTGCTCCTCCCACCGTCCGCCATGCACAACCAAAACAACCATTCCCCACCACAACTTTCTGCTACACATCTAACTTCCTGCCCACCATAACTCCATGCTACACGTCCTTTTTCGTCTTCTTTCCCTTATTGCTCTGCTACACCCCTTGTTGGCCCCAAGATTCCCCTCTCCCTATCCTTTTCTTATCTTCACCCTCACATTTTCTTTTGTTTTGTAGATCTCCAACTCCTTGTCGGGTGGTTTCATTGATCATCATAGCCGGAATCTACTCTAAATCTACCTCTTTTGAATGTTATGCACGTCCCCTCTCATGGAAGACTCACTGATCCAAATCTATGCAAAATTATATCTGGGAGAGGAAGCAAAATCCAGTCTCGACGCCGACACTATCCATACTCATTCACAAGATATATCTTCTTCACTGATTGGAAAAATCATGGCCCCTAGAATTATTAGCATCGATCAAGTGTCATCTCTATTCAGCAGATTATGGAACCCCAGAGGCTCACTCAAATGTAAAGCCTTACAAGCCAAATGGGGTCTTCCCACTCGGGGTCTTAGCCGAGTGAGATATTCCCCTCTAGGGTCTTAACGGGGGAGTATGAGGACCCCCGTGAGGAAACCCCTCCCATCTTGGGCCTTAGTCGAAAAGATAGGGTTTGTTGAGGAGAGCGCCCAAATGGTCATTGGTCGTGGCCATATTTGGACATTAATTGTTAGAAATGTGAAAGTACTTTTACTCATTATAATGATAACGTTTTACGCCCTGAGGGAGGAAATATAACTGAAATGTAAATAAATGTTTAATGCCTCTTGGGCGGAAACAACTAAAAGTAAATGAGAAATACTAAATCCGCCAGAGAGCGAGGAAGAACTAGTGATTGCGGAAGCTCGCAAGATCTTCGATTCTAATGACTGGGCCCACCCTGATTATCTAGTTAGGGAAGATTGCCCATCTCCAGAGTGGCAACATAACATTCCCGGGAGATCCTTTGGACATCCCATCTGCTTCTTGATGCATTCTCGGAGAGTGCTTCTGGCATCCTTTGCTTATGGTCCTCTGGAGATCATATTGATGACTTCGGCTATATGAGTTTCACGCCTCTCCTCTCTACGGGTGTCTGAGCGGCGTTGGTCCCATTGAGGTTCTTCTTCGTGTGGCCTCTGATCATGGCTGAACTTGCTCTGATCCATAAAGTCTTTTAGGTGGTCCTTCTGGATGAACCAAGCCAGCATCCGCTTGGTCAGAGTTGTGCGGAACACCTTGCGCGCAGTAGGAGGCATCCGTCATGTCTTATAGATCGGTCTTGGTGTAGAATTTGTCCAGGTGTTCCTGTGGATCTCAGGTTTCGTCGTACTCCAAGGGTCTCCATTCCCCAAGGTAGAGGTTCAGTCAAAATAACAGAGGGCAAAGGGCTCCTTTTTATCAGTGCAGTTGCTCGCGAGTTGGCTTGGCTAGGCTGCACTACTTGAGATTCTTCAACTGGTGGCGGCTCTTCCTGATTTTCACAACGACTTTCTTCTCTTTCATCCTAATCTCCAAGGACAGGGTCTTCAGCAGCGGGTGGAGCCCGCGGTGGTCTTCACGTGGCATCAGCCGCATCATGATGCCTCAAGGCATTCTAGGAAGCTTTATTAGGAGAGCCTGGAGGTTTCCCAGGATATACGAACTTCAGCAGGCAAAGCCCCCCACAAGGAGAGGGCGACACTGCTCTTGCGAATGGAAGTTGATGTAAGTCCAAGTGGCTACGATAATCTAGAGGGGGTGAATAGAGTATGCCTATTTTCTCAATTATGCCCTCTTTTTCGAATCAAATAAGCCAATACAAGAATGGAAGCGGGAAGTAAACAACACGCGTCGATTTATAGAGGTTCAACCCACCTAGGGCCTAATCCTCTACCACCCCAGTATCTCCGGGATGAATTTCAAAAAGAAAAAAAACTATTAATTACCACAATTAATACAACATCACCTTACAACACCTCTTTGGAGATTACCACAATCTCCCTTGAAGATTACCACAATCTTATTGCAACGCCACCTTGTGAAGATCACCATAATATTCTAACTTGAAGAACACCAAATTCTTCAACACCTCAAAGAGCACCAAACTCTTCAACAAGAAGATTACCACAATCTTCTTACACCTAACACCTAAGATCAGCCAAGTGTGTTCTTACCACAAGAACACTCACAAGGATATCTTGTGTTGAATGATGAACCCAAATTCAAGATTACAACTCGATAATGAAATATACAATTTTGAGTGCAAGTGTAATTAAGAATAAAGCCTAGACCTCAAGACGTTAAAGTGAAAGACCTTAGGCTATTACAACAAGAATATTGAAATTGAAGAACAAAAGTGTTTGCTTGAATGTATCTTGTTGTGTTGTAGTATTCTCTCTTGTTGTGTTGCTTTAATTCTTCATCTATTTATAGAGGATGTCTTGAACTTGATAGGCTCCTCCTAGAGGATTGAAATCTGTAAAAAATTGCAAGACAATTGAAGAATATAGCTGTTAGAGATCAACACCATAAATTGAGGAAAAATTGTCTGGTGCACAACAGTTAGAATTTGTTGTCAAAATGGTATGGCGACCGGTCGCGCTCTAATACAGAAAATGAATTAACACAGCAAAAGCCAACATGTGGACCGGTCCAAGTGGGGTTGGACCGGTAACCATAGGGTTGGACCGGTCACCCTACCCTTGGACCGGTCACCTGCTTCATTTTGAGAGTTATAGAGTTTCTGTAATTTCTCCAGGTACCGGTCGCCCTTTACGCGACCGGTCGACCTCTAGGGGTTTTTCAAACGTCTCATTTCTGTTTCAAAACTCAACTTTCAGACACGGGTTGTCCTATAGGGTGACCGGTTGAACACGAGACAGAAGTGTTGTCCAATTTTTGTCGAAAATAAACTTCATGAAATACTCTGAAAAAATAGTAAAAATATTTTAAATCGATCTGGAGTATTTCGAGAATATTTAGAAACATTGTTTTGGTGTAAAAATGCATTAACACAAAATCATTAAAAGTGTTGTCCAATTTTTATCGAATAATAAACTCTAAGAAATACTCTGAAAAATTAGTAAAAATATTTTAAATCATCTAGGAGTATTTGGACAACATTTAGAAACATTGTTTTGATGTAAAAACAAAATCATCAAAATCATGATAAATCATTTATCTAACAAACTCCCCCTTTTTGATGATTACAACCAAAACTAATTAAAGAGGTCGATTTTCAAAACAAAAAAAAATTTTGGTTAAAAATAAACTATCCGTTGAGAGCGACAACATTCCACGCATAATAATCACAAGGATGGGAGTAGAGATTTTCAAAAACATTTTTGCAAAAGCTCCGCCTATGAACATTCACAACAAGAGTAATATAGAAACAATTAATCAAAAGCTAAACGCTCAGCTTTTTACAATAGAAGCTTAATATCATGAGCTTAAAATCTCCCCCTGTCAACAAAACATCATTAGACAAGTAATTAAGTCTATAATACAACAAATGGACTAAGTATAATCCACAACCTTTGGCTTTTAATAGCTACAACTTATAGCTTCTTTCGCAAGCTTATGTTAGCTTCTTTGAGCTAAAGAGCTTGTATCATGTTTCTCCCCCTTTGGAATCATAAAAAAGAATGTTAGAACAATAAAAACATCATATTATCATATCAAAGTGCGCATTAAAGTCGATTTATCGAGCTTTTTGAATAATGAAGCTTAAATTCCAAAAGCTAAGGGTAGAGATGATCATATGACTTGTAAAAGCTCATAAAAGCTCATTTGATTTGCAAAACATGATCTCTATAAATATATAAGACTTTTAAAAACGAGAGAGTCATGTAGGTGATGAATTTTTCATTGAAACATTTTATCGAGCACTTGGCGGCGTCAAATAAAAAAGAAGATGTATATAGCCCTTGTAAAATTAATCAAGCCAAATTTTTCATTAGGAAAAGCAATTTTACAGAATTCATCCAACAACAATCACCATGCCCAACACAAATATATAAGAATTCCAACAAAATATTAAAGATGAAGCACATTCTCAAGGGTTCAACCCAATTGAGATATAAAAGAAGAAATCTTACAAATTAATCGGAGAGGTCGGGTATCATGGATGATATAACAATAGTATAAACTCAAAAATATGTAATTTGCAAGAAAAAAAATTATTTTGAGTGAATTGTGTGTGAAATTTGCAAAGGGGTGCGAATTTGAAAAAGCAAAACACAAAACGCCTAAGTATTGGACATAACTCATTTTAACACTGAAATTTCTCTGGGCGTCCGGTCCAAGGGGGGGTTGACCGGTCCAGGTGTAGGTCGACCGGTCCCCTTCTCTCAGACTGGTCCCTGGAGCTCTATTAGGGGTTCTGTCCAAATTTGGAACCGAAAATTCGATTTTTACCCCTAAGTTTTAAAAACGAACAAAATGCAAAAAAAGACCTCATTCAATATACATTATGTTTAATCAAGCTCGAAATGAGGTAAAAGATTCGGCGGTTAACGATTAAAAGCAAATGTCCGCGAGTTATCCTTGAGACGGAATTAAACACATCTCAATTTTTCGTTTAAGAAAAGCAGTCCCCTAGAAAGGGATATTGGATCTCAATATGTTTAGTTCGAATACGAATAACCGTATTTAGAGAAATAATATATACCAGACTTGCTATCCCAAAAAATAAAAACGTTTCAAAACTTTGGATAAAACAAGCCATAAGAAGAAGTGCCTTTCAAATATTTGAAAATTTCTTTTAACGACACCTTAATGAGATTCGTTGGGATTGTTTTGAAGTCGAGCATATATACATAAGACATACAAATGCCGAGTCTATGGGAATAATAAAAGTAGATAAGCATACCTCGAATTTGTTTGTCAACCAATATGCCTTTAACATCTTTATCTAACTTGATGTTGGTTGTCATAGGAGTAGTGATGGTCCTTCCTTCTTCAATGCTATACTTTGATTGTGAAATATAAGTACCTTCTTGGCATTGCTTAATTTGAAGTTCAAGGAAGAAGTTGAGCTCCCCCATCATACTCATCTCGAATACACCTTGCATTAACTTAGAAAATTTCTTGCACAAGGATTCATTAGTAGCACCAAAAATAATATCATTAACATAAATTTGCACTAATAAGAAATCTTGCCCTTTTTCAAAAACAAAGAGAGTAGTATCAATTTTACCTCTTGTAAATCCATTTTGCAAAAGAAAAGAGCTAAGTCTATCATACCATGCACGGGGTGCTTGTTTTAAACCGTATAAGGCCTTCTTAAGTATGTAAACATCATTTGGCCTAGAAAAATTTTCAAATCCCAGAGGTTGTTTTACATAGACTTCTTCTTGACTAAAACCATTTTAAAAAAAAAGCGGATTTAACATCTATTTGGTAAAGCTTGAAATTTTTAAAAACAAAAATAGGCAAGTAAAATACGAATAGCTTCTAAACGTGTTACGGGTGCAAATGTTTCATCATAATCAATACCTTCTTCTTCACAATATCTTTGAGCTACTAACCTTGCTTTGTTTCGAACATGTATTGCCTTGGTCATCAAGCTACTTCCGAAACACCAAAAAATAATTCCTGCAAAATCTTAACTGTAAGTCCAAGCGGCTACGATAATCTAGAGGGGGGGTGAATAGATTATCTCCATCTTTTCGATTTTACCCTCTTTTTCAAACCGAAAGCTCAAAGACAATAATTAAGGTGCGGAATGTAAACAACACACGTCGATTTAAAGAGGTTCAACCCACCTAGGGCCTAATCCTCTACCACCCCAGTATATCCGGGATGGATTTCAAAAATAAAAAAGATTTTATTAATTACCAAAATTAATACAACACCAACTTACAACAACACCTTGAAGAGCACCACACTCTTCTTCAACACCACCTTTGGAGATTACCACAATCTCCCTTCGAAGATTACCACAATCTCCAACGACACCTTGTGAAGATTACCACAATCTTCAACCTTGAAGAATATCAAATTCTTCAACACCTCAACAAGAAGATTACCACAATCTTTTTACACCTAACACCTAGATCACCCAAGTGTGTTCTTACCACAAGAACACTCACAAGGATATCTTGTGTTGAATGATAACCCACAAATTCAAGATTACAACTCGATAATGAATAATACAATTGAGTGCAAGTGTAATCAAGAATAGCCTAGACCTCAAGGATGTGAAAGTGAATAGCTAGGCAAATTACAACAAGAAATAAGACAATGTAAGAACAAGTGTATTCTTGAGTGTATCTTGTTGTGTTGTAGTTTTCTCTCCTATTGTTGTGCTTCAAATCTTCCTCTATTTATAGAAGATGATTGATACTTGATAGGCTCCTCTCTTGGAATCTGATATCTACAAAAAGATTGCAATTAAAATCAAGATTATAGCTATTAGAAATCAATCCCACAATTTAGGGAAAAGCTGTCAGCTGCACAACGGTTAGAATTTTGTTGTCAAACATTAGGGCGACCGGTCACGCACTAATAAGATTTGAGAAAGAACACAGCAAATTTCATCAGGGAGACCGGTCCTTGGGGAGCTCGATCGGTCGCCCTGGGGTGCGACCGGTCACCCTGACAAATTTTTGAGGTTTCGCGAGTTCTGTTTCTGAAATGTGTTCCCAGGTACCGGTCGCCTCTTTGGTCGACCGGTCGACCTCCTAAATGAAATGTTGTCCGATTTTTGTCGAAAATATACCTCAAGAAATATTTCGAAAAATTCGTAAAAACATTTTAAACCGATCGGGATTATTTAGGACAACATTAGAAATATAGTTTTGATGAAATAACACATTAACACAAAAAGTGTTGTCCGATATAAATTCCAATAAATACTCCGAAAAAATAGTAAAAGCATTTTAGACCAATCGGGAGTATTAGGACAACTTTTAGAAACATAGTTTGAATGTAAAAACCCATTGACATAAAATCATAAAAAGTGTTGTCCAATATTATCGAAAATAAACTTGAGGAAATACTCCGGAAAATATTAAAACCATTTTAAATCATTTAGGAGTATTTGGACAACCATTAAAACCATTGTTTTGGTATAAAAACAAAATCATCAAAATCATGATAAAACCATTTATCAAACATTAACAAGATATAAGAGCATAGTAATATCGAATAATATAGATACTATAACAAGTAACACATACTATGCCTTAAAAAATCATCAAGACTTTAATGAAACATGTAAGTTCAAATATGCTTATAGGAAGCTATAAAAAGTCTCTTTTGAAATTTGAAAATCCGAGGGCATACAGTTGAGACCTCATTTATAAGAAGTATTTTGAAGAAGAGCTTTGACAAAGCAACCAAGAATAAAGACATGAATATGTGCAATAAAATGCATAATTTAAGATAAGGATAAAAATCAAATAATCCTTTACAAGTCTCGGATAAAACAAGCTTTATCAAATAGTGCCTTTCAAAAATCAAAAAATCCTTTTAATGGCACTTGTATGAGATTCTTTGAAATAGCTTGGAAAGCAAGCCCATAGGTATATGCCAAAAATATATCGAGTCTATGAGATGAATAACAAAGGTGAATGTACCTCGATAATTTATGTCACTCTTGACACATTATGATGTAGATACCCATTTATGAAGATATATATATCCTACACAATTCTTAAACAATTCTTGCACAAAACGTAATTGTAAAAGTGTAGGACAAAGCAATAAGACATGTTACAAGTATACTTATGCTATATAAATCCATAAGAGATAATGAACATATAAGTCTTTCTAAATACACAGGAGTATAGAAAAGCATTATGCAAGGTCTTCTTTTCAAAAGAGTTTAAACACACACACACACACACACAGACAAACACACACATATATATATATATATATATAAGACCTCATTTTTAAGAGAAATTATTTTTGAACTATCATTTAGACAATTAATGCGAAAATACAAGCATACATAATAACAAAAATATGCTTATTTAAATGAGGAGATATGATTAACCAATTTCGCCATTTCCACGGGTTGCGTCTTTTCCGTTGTTGATGATGTCTTCCTCTTAAGAAATCATCTTGTTGATGATGTCTTCTCCTATTTTGCCAATTCTAAGGATTGTGTCCTCCCCATTGTTGATCATAGTTTCTTCTTGGAATTTGATTTTGTTGATAATATCTTTTCCTTTGATCAAATGAAACGGGCATTTGATGTCTACTTGGCGGTATGACTTTTCTTTTATTGTTGTTCCATCGAGTACCTAATATGACATTGTTTTGTGGTACCCTCAAGTGTTTGGGTCCTTCGGGATTATCTTTGAGACTTTTAGGTCTCCAATAATAATTAGAGTTATTTATAGCCCGACAAATATTTACCGTATGACCATTTTTACTGCAATAAAAGCAAGTAATAATTCTAGGAGCATAATGACCAACATTCATAGAGACATGTTTTTTCTTATCATCAATATCATTAGGCTTATAACCAAGTACTAGTTTCAAATGATCACAACAATGAACATCAAAAATTTTGGTCATATTACCGGTACTCAAGTTAAACTTTAATAAATCCTCTTTCATACAATCAATATCCTTAACAAGAGTACTGGTATATGTGTGCAAACTGAAAAAGGCTCTATATGGATTGAAGCAGGCTCCACGAGCGTGGTACCGTAAGATTCTGAATTTTTAGTTCAATGTGGGTATTCAATAGCACCAGCAGATTCAAGTCTATTTGTAAAAGCACGAGAAGAGAAACTTGCAATAGTACTGGTATATGAGGATGATATCATCATCACTGGAGATGATGAAGAAGAAATCCAACAAAACAGAAGAAATCTATTAATAATGTTCCAAATGAAAGAACTCGGAGAACTCAAATATTTCTTGGGGCTCGAATTAAAGAAAACAAGTGATGGATTATTTCTATGCCAACTAAAATATGCCAAATATCTACTACAAAAATTCGGGATGATCGATTGCAAACCGATATCAACACCAATCGAAGCAAACACCAAGTTATGTGCTAAAGAAAGCAAAGAATTGGAGAATGCAACTATGTATAGATAGCTCGTGGGGAGTCTAATCTACTTGACTCTAACACGACCCGACATCGCATATGCAGTACGGATCGCAAGTCGATTTATGGAAAAGCCAAAGAAGCCACATCTTAAACTAGTTCGTCGTATACTAAGGTACGTAAAAGGAACACTTGACTATGGACTTTTCTACAAGAAGAGTAGAAATTGCAAAGTTGTTGGATTTGTGATGCGGACTATGCTGGATGTCGAGATACTAGAAGGTCTACTACTGGATATGTTTTGACTTTGGGTGAAAGATTGCAATTTCATGGTGTAGCAAAAACACGACCTACAATATCTTTATCAAAGAGGCCAGAGGCTTTCTCAAAGTATCGAAAAGAAAAGCAGAATGGCCGCCAAGAATGTACATGGTTGATGCAATTATTGAAAGATCTACACCAACCAATTAACTATGCAAGAAAAGTAGAATTATTTGTGAACTTTATTTGAATATATCTCTTGTGAATTTATTATGGTTGAAAAAGGGTGGGACATTGTTACAATATTAAAACCCCCACAATTTAGGTTTGATTTATGCTCCAATGTTAATTGTTGTTTCGATCGATTATGAGAATTTGCGGATTTTTGCGTTAATTGTTGGATTGTTGGGCATTGTATTACTTAATTAGTGCATGGGAATTGTCGCCATTAAGATGCGACAAAAAAAGTTGGCATTGTTCAAACCGATAAACACCGCCAAAACCACAATGCAATACACCTATCCGAGTAGTAGAACCAAGATCCACCCACAAAGCATGTCTAGGTATAAAACAAGATCGACTCAAACATAAATTTGAAGTGAGAAGTAAACTTTTTTTTTTTTTGGACCCAGAGTATCCCCCACACCCGGGGCATGGACCCCACACTTTCTTGACTATGGGACATCCGTCCTTCCCAGGGATGGTCCTAATCTCTGGGGGAGGAGGGGCAAACCCAACCCCAAAACTCCGGGTTAGTCAGGAGTTGAACCTGTGACCTCAGGGTTGCAATTGCAACCCCTCAACCAACAGGCCAACCCCTGGGGTTAAGTGAGAAGTAAACTTTAACACAACATACTTACTTGGGATATTTCCTTCGTGTATCCACCCTTTTGCAGAAGTAACAAGTGATGAGTGTAAAATATACGTGCATTTGAGGGTTTAAAATGATATATATTTGATGCATTTGCACACATATTTAGTTTGTTTTGCTTGATTTCCCTTATTAAGGCGTGATATCACAGACTCTTGTGAATTTTACATAAAATGGAGCTAAATTGGACAACAAATAATAGCATGTTTCAAATGATATGTAAAAAGACAAGGTACGAGCAAATATATGAAGGAAAGAAGCATGGACGGTCAAACAAAAGGGAATTTCCTTCAAAAACGTCAAAATGTGCTAACAGTTTTCAGCACTGTCAGGGTTTAGTATTCTGGCCATAACTTCCTCTACAAAATTGATATTAAGGTGCTTCAGGTGCCTATGGAAAGGTACGAGAAATATCTACAACTGCCAAGAAGACCCAGAGATCAAATTCCGATCGCGCGACCCGGCCGTATGGGATGACATAGGCGTGCGACGTAACTGGGCTGAATTGGTCTCCTTTTCCTACTCAAACTCTGTAAGTGATCTCTCCAAGCATCTATAAAAGAGAACCAAGGCTATATATGAAAATACAACTTGATACAGTAAAAACACATCAAATAACACAGGAACGAAGGAACTGAGGAGCTGAGAGCAAAAGGCTAGGTCGCGAAGAACACCACAAGGCTTTCGCATCAGGGAGCACAAGAGTTTTCGAGGGTTTGGAAGGAGAATCCATCCTGACAAGAAGGGTTTTTTTCTATGTCTAAGAACTCTCTTTTTGTGCTTATATGATGTCGTAATATTGATTCGGATTTGTCTATGAGTTTGTAATCAATGTTTGACATATTTTTCGGATCTTAGGCGCATAATCAAAACTGTGGATTTGTATTAAATATGATTATTTATTTTCTTAATTAATTCATGCGTTCTATTTTATGAATTCGAGTGCTTATTTATAATTGCTTCTTATTCGGCCAATAATTTGCATGTCATATTTGTTATTGCAAAATTTCGGACGATGAGCTCTAACAAAGACGAAAATCAAATTCAGACATGAAACTTGTGTGACAGACGTGTTTGTGGGGAGTCATTCAATTCACAAATCTTTTTGGAGTTAATAGGAATTGTAACGATCTAACCAGACTACAATTGTTATTAATCAACTGTTTACGAACCACATGACCAGGGGAGTAAATGAATTTAGGGATTTGAACCCACAGAATTACATGAATTCGTTTTTAAAACTTTATTCGCATTTAATATTGAAGAATCATGTTGAGATTATGTGCCTAAGGTTGCTCCTAAACATGTTGAAAATGCTTGTGGGGTTCACAAATTTATTTCTTTTTATATTTCTTTATTTTTCGATTTTTAGTTATATAAAAATACTTAATTTTTGGTCGCTTCAATAAAATTGGAATACGATGTTATTATAGTCTAAGTGTTTCGAGATTCAATCCCTGAGGAATACAACCTTGCTTGCCATTATTCTATAAACTACACTGTACACTTGCAGCTGTATGAACCAAATCAATTTTTGGAGAACAAGTTTTTGGCGCCGTTGTCGGCGGTTGATTAGATTCTACTTAGATATAATAATAAGTAGTTCAATCTTAATTGAAGCATATTTTTTTGCAAATATTTTTTTTAATTTTATTCTTTTTTTGATTTTTTTGATTTTATTTTTTTCTTCTTCGTTTCTAACATCGTTTTTATTGAGTGCGAGACTTGAATATTTGGAGATACAAGAAGCCCAAATCGCTGCTGCAGTGAGAGGCCAACATTAAAAGGGCAAATTATTAGGCGATACTTAATCTGAGAAAACAGAGCAATGCCATTCGTTTGATGGATGGTATAGAATACGAGGGCTCAATGATTTCAACCGACACGGTTCAACAAAAACGATGCTAGAAATCTGAGTCTGGCTGAAGACGAAAAACTTAGCGCTTTGTGGGAGGTAATCCAAGAAACGTTACGACAAACCCCAGGGGTAAAAAAAACCAAAAACAATACGAAAAAAAAATGTAAAAAAAATATTTTTTTTTTGAAAGAAAAAAACGAAAAAAAAACAGACGCACATGACCCAACCGTACGATCTGCTCCTACAGTTTTCGAATTGACGGATGAGCTCCCGGTTTCATTGGAACTATCCATGTAAGTACTTATTATGCATTCTACCTTTCTTTTGATAATTTCCTCATATGTTCGGGACGAAGCATACTTTAAGTTTGGGGGGTTGCCAAGAATGCGTAAATTAGTACTGTTGTATTTTGCATTGAATCTAGGATTGCATGTAGAGCATAAAAATTTGCATTAAAGTTTTTTAAAATTTTTCGATTTTTTAGTTTATTTTGTTTTAGCACGTTTCATTGCTTTTGTGTGTGGTTTTAATTCAGTTTACATGCCCAGCTCCCTAAGATTTTACTAGGAATATTTTATGTCATGGTATAACATACTTGTGGGAATAATGTGATAAATTCTTAGGAGGAAAGTTATTTATTACTTGGCACGTGTTAAGAAAATTTGGTATTTGAGCATGTTGCGAAAAATAAGCCAATAAGCTTTTTGAAGCCCCCGATTTTCCGAGCTTGTAATTGATCATTTTATCCTCTATGTATTTTATCGTCTATTTTACCGCGTCACTTTGTGGGTAAATATTAATAATAAATATATTCTTGCATTTAATTTCATTTTTATTTATTACTTGTGATCATAATCATTTATTAATTCTATTTCACATTAATGATCACTTGATTGACCATTATTACTATTTGTGATTTATTAGTCACCTTAGAATTTTAAGAGACTATTTATTTTGGAGACTTATACCTTATAGAATTAAGAATTTGATTTAGAATAAGTGACCATGAGACTTATAAGTGATCAAGGAAATCACTAATTATTTTGGAGATGGATATTATTCATCTATTATCATCAAATTTGGGACAAACAAAATATGGAAATACCACAATTGCCCTTAAGTGGACGTCAATGATGATCAATTTGGTGTAGAAATATCTTCCAACTTTTGTACATATACACCTTATATTAGTCACCTTGTGTATAATTACACCATTAATTCAAACATTATACACATTATCTTATACATCAATTCTTTAATATTATTTTCCCCAACTTATTCCCACTCGCCCAACATTCCTCCCTTACACATCCTTTGCCCATACCTTTGACTTCCCTTTTATCTCCATGCAAGAGACAAATTGCAAGACACAAAACTTGATCATTCTCTCCCATCTCTCACTAATTTCGGCCATTAGGCCAAATAATACTCAAAAATTTCATTTCATTTTACCAACATCATACTTTAACTCTTGCAAAAATCCTCTCCCTTCTCTCTAAAATCCCCAACACCTCTCTAAGCATATATTCATCCTTTTCTTCATATCTTCAAACATATCTTCAAATCTTCAAGAACAACTCCTTCATATCTTCAAATCTTCAAGAACAATTCCTTCACATCTTCATATCTTCAAGAACACATCTTTCACATCTTCAAACATTCTTCATATCTTCAAGAACACATCATTCACATCTTCAAACATTCATTCATATCTTCAAGAACACATTCTTCATATCTTCAAACATTATTCACATCTTCAAGAACACCTTCTTCATATCATCAAACACCTCCTCTTTCTTCAAACACTTAACAAAAACACAAACATTCTTCATATTCCTTCATAGAATTCGAACCCCTCTCTGACAGAGGTAATAAATTTTGTTCTTCAATTCAACTTGATATCATATAACTCATCACCTTCTCTTCTTAACTTAAGTTTAATTTTGACTTTTGGAGGTACACATAGGAGCCTACATAAGGACATGCATGCATTGTGGTCACCTTAGAAGACTTGAAGAGAATTGTTTGGAGAATTTGGACTACAAGGTAAGATTTGGACACTAGAGCCCTTTTCTCTTCTTCTTTCTATTTTCTTCAAATTTTAACACCCCTTTTTCATTTTTGAGAAATATGGGCTGACCTTAAGTGGTTTTGAGGGTGAGCAAAAAATTCCAACGTTGAAGCTTCAACTAGTTCCATTTCATCTACTACACAAGGTAAAGTGTAGTATTTCACTCAATTATCTAACTCTTAATTTTTTGATATTCTTGACTTAGGGGCTGATCTAAGTGACTTCATATCAAGTTGTGAAATTTATCCTTTTTTTCACAACTCTCCAATTTTTAAGGTGGGTTGAAAAGTATTTCCAACTTCTAGGTGTTTTTCTCAAATGCATGTAGTGTTGTTTAGTGTGAGTTTTGCATGTATTTTACGACATATTTATGGCTATAATTGTTTATAAACATTAAATAACTCATATGAAATGATATATATTCGTTCTTTGTGGAAAAGGTATTACGTTTTGCTCGTTTTGTAGGAATTTAACGATATTTGGAGTGATTTTGTGACAAATACGAGCATTGCAACCTAGAAGCATCAAGAATCGAGCGATTACACCCAATTGGAAGCCAATTATATTGAGTCTAGAGTTATAATAATGATTCGTGTGTCAAAAGAAGCGTGGATGATCAAACAACGAGGGGATTTATCTCAAGAAACGTCCAAACGCTGGCCCGGAATTTCCAAAGATCTTTGGCATGGTTTAGTATTTTGGTCATATCGCTCTCTCAAAATTGATATTGAGCTGATTCAAGTGGCTACGGAAAGCTAAGAGAGAGGACTACAACGCTTAGGAAGAACCCATAAGCAAATTCAGATGTTTGGGTGACGTACGGGCTGGTCGTGCTCTAGAGCACGTCCCGTGCTCCTTTCAAGCTTTTTGCCTACCTTATGATATTTGATTTCCCTAGTTAGCCAATTTGAGCCTATTGTCTGATTTTTGATAGCGACATTTCAAGCTTTAAAACTTAACTTGATATATCTGTTACCCTAGGCTTGAGCGTATAGCATTGAGTAAAGGGATAGAATAAAGGATTGAATGAAATGGGTATCGAGAAATTAGAAAATGGTGTATATGTTGGTTGGTGGTGAGCAAAAGAAAAAATGAGGGAAAGGAAGGATACTCATAAACGAGTTGAAAAAAAATAAAAATAAAAATAAAAACGACTGCGATAGTGAGTCGGCCATAAGTAATATATAGGCTGGAAATTGTGATGTTAGGCGAAGAAGAATGAATGGTATGAAAAAGAAGGGAGAAATAGATATGTGATAGGAAAAGGTGATTGGGGTGCATAGTTGATTTGAATAAGAATAAGTGTTTGAGAAAAACAATACGCTTACCAATCTATACGCTTGAGTTTGAGTCAGTTTATCCATATTTCCCTACCTTAACCAAAAAGCCTTCATTACAACCATAAGCAAAGTCCTTTCTGATTTATGAATTGCATACAATCAAGTGGCGGAGATGTTAGACGATTTGCAAGCATATGGTAATTCTTCAACATTGATATGACTTGAGCGAATACACATCCCTTGTTATCCTAGTGAGTAGAGTATACACTTTATCCATGAGAGGCATGAAGTATTTGCCATGATTTTTGATAGACTTATGCTCCGTGTTAGATATTTGAAACTTGGTTGGTTTGTGCTTGATGTATATGGATAAACGACATGAATTGTGATGCGGTGTTCTTGAGTTGCTCTTCTTTAACCCATTTGTGTTGTCTTGTTTATAAAGTGTTGACCGGGACTGTCAACAGTTTAAGTTTGGGGATTTGTTTAGTGTGAGTTTTGCATGTATTTTAGCGCATATTTATGACTATAATTGTTTATAAACATTCAATAACTCATATGAAATGATATATATTCGCCCTTTATGGAATAGGTATTACGCTTTGCTCGTTTTGTAGGAATTTAACGATATTTGGAGTGATTTTGTGACAAATACGAGCATTGCGACCTAGAAGCATCAAGAATCGAGCAATTACACCCAATTTGAAGACAATTATATTGAGTCTAGAGTTATAGTAATGATTCGTGTGTCAGAAGAAGCATGGATGATCAAACAACGAAGGGATTTATCTCAAGGAACGTCCAAACGCGTCTGGAATATCTAGCACTGGCAGGGTTTAGTATTTTGGCCATATCTCTCTCTACAATATTGATATTGAGCTGATTCAAGTGGCTACGGAAAGCTAAGAGAGAGGCCTACAACTCTTATGAAGACCCCATAAGTAAATTCGGACGTTTGGGTGACTCACAGGCTGGTCGTGCTCTAGAGCACGGCCCGTGCGCCTTTCAGTTGTTTGACAATTTCTGCGGCACCCAACACGGGCTGGGCATGCTCTAGGCGCACGGCCCGTGCATCTGTGCAGGAAAATAGATTTTGACAGATTTCCAACTAGGTTTTGACCCAAAACGAAGTACAAATAGAGACGGGGCGGCCACAAACAAGAGGATGCTGATTTTTGCCCTAGAACACAGAGAAAAGAGCAATTTCCCACCGGAGATTCAGAGAGGTCGATCAAGACCGCAACCACACCTTCGAGAATTGAAGATAGATTGAGAGATCGTCATTATCCCCGAGTTCACTCATTCTATAGTATCATTATTCTCAATTAGTTTAGACATGAACTTTAATAATTTGTCTATGAATTATTTCTTTTCTATGTCTGGCTAAACACTTTGTGATTCCCGCCTTTGGTTGTAGGTTAATGGATACTTTTGTTTGATGATTCATTGCAATCAAAGTTAATGTTTTCCAACTCTATTCAAGTACTTTACTTTAATTCTTATTTTATCAAAAAAGCTATTGGTTTAACTTGTTTTGATATATTGATTCATAATTCGAACAGATGAGTTTCAATATTAGATCTATGAGTACTTGACATGAATAGCTTGCATGATTGAGAAGTCTGTAAATATTCGTGAGACCTTTTAATCTTTTTGATCTTTTGGGAGTTGGATATATGATGTTGAGTAGAGATGCTAGCATAGATATTCCAATCAACGCTTTTACATGCATCTCGAGAGAGAGAGGGTAAATTACTTTTGTGATTGGCTTATAGAGAAGAATATGTTTAACTTTGGTTTGATTAATCTGATAATAAAAGGGGATATTAACTGAAACAATAACCCAGGAATCCATTCATTCATACTTGATATTTTATTCCACTCTTTGCTTTGTTTCTTTTAGGATAAATTTCTACTTTAGTGTTAATAAAATCAATCCATCTCAATTTCGATAGTCTAGATAAATATAAGGCTATTATAATCCAACACTTAGCATATTAATTTATTAGTCCCTGTGGATTCGACATTGCTAACCTTACTCTATAAACTGCACCGTACACTTGCAGTGAAGCTAAAAAATAAGGCGAACAAGTGTTTTGTTATTGAGCACTTGAGATATATATATTATGTATTGAATGTTAAATTCTTGTATCAAGTTGTGAAAATTCTCAAGTGTTGCTCAAAAATGCTATTTATTGAAATTTAGGTGCATGCATGTACACTTTATTGTTCTATTTGAGGAATTCTTGTATGAAATGGACATGCATATGTATGATCCTTGAAATCCATGTTTTTTATGACTTATAACCGGGACAAGTCGAGCATAATTAATTAAATTTTAATTTTTTGACTTAAATTGCAAAAATGGAAAGTTGGTGGACTTAATTGCAAGAAAATAAAACTTAAGGGACCCCTCTGTAATTTTTGAGTTTTGGGACTGTACTAAGGTTCAAAAATGATGTTTGGACATTTTAATAAAGTTTTAAGAGTTTTAAGATAAATAAAATCAACCTTTAAAAGCCCAGGGACTAGATTGTAAAATTTTAGAAGTTTGAGGGCTACATTGCAATTTTCGAAACTGTACCAGACCCTAATTTTAAAATTTAAAATTTTAACTCTTAAGGGATGTAAATAACATATTTTAAGTGTATTCCAAAATTTCAATTGTTTAGAGCTTGGAAAGTAATTTTACAAAAATTGAGGGATAAAACTGTAAAAGATTAAATTTGAGGACCCAAATGAAATTTTCAGGATTTATACAGCCCATGTACCTAGAAATACTAAATTAACTATAACTCTAATAATTAGGAACTGACCTTATAATTTTTCAAGGTTGGTACATTTATTTATTTATTTTTTAACCCCAAAAGTATTGGTTTTTACAAAACGGGGCTAATTGTAAATTTTCTTTTTAACAAGGACCTAACTCAAATTAATTTTTTTTAAAGAAACAGCCCTGGACCCTCTGACTTTAATAATTAATTGAAATAATTTATTTTCTCAAAAAACCCTTGACTTATCGCATCGTCTTGACCGACTAATACCCGATCGCAGGGCAACTTTTTCGTCTTGCGATTTCGAATCTATAACGGGACTTATGTTCTATCTAATCTTTCAAGATATCGAAGATTGCTTATCCTCCTGATAATCATCTTCATCCAAATAACTCCACCAACGCCATAATTGCCACTCGCAATTTTCGAAAATTTTCCTGAACTGCATCCCTGAATCAATAATACTCGACTGCCTGGTTGACTACCTAAACTTGTATTTACTTTACTGCCTGAGTCAACTTGGTGTGTCGAGCTCACAGTCGGCTACTATTCCACTCTCCGGCCACATCGTCCTAATCTCGCAACTGAGGGACGGAGTTTGTCCAAGGGAAGCGGGTCGTAGTACTTGAGGTATAATCATGATTATGACAATCCGAGCCTAGCTAGCTCTACTGTGGATTTGTCTTTGCCTATGGAGCGATAAGGTGACAGGTCTTTGACCATCTTTACTCGGGGAGTTACAAGGAAGAACGAAAGAATCGCTGTCTGATCCACACGATTCTGGAGTTAATCGGACCCGTTTGGTTGGCGCTACAAATTCGTATGCAACCGCTACTTGTATTGCATTGGTTGGCGCTACAAATCCGTACGCAACCATTACTTGTCTTGCATAGGATTGGCGTTACATTCCGTACGCAATCCTACCTGTCTTTCCTGAATCACATAGTGCCTGTGTGAACACGAACTGTTTCTTAAACTGTATAAGTATATTACTTAAATATATTTATCACGACGCTTGTGGACTGTGTGTGAAATCATGAATCATATCTCACGCGTTTTCATACAACTGTTTTTCTTACATTAACTATATATATTGCCACACTTGCACAAGATTATCCCATCCACTGAGATTTCTGTCTCATCCCCTCCTGTTTTCTAACCTTTAGATGGGGACTATGTTGAAGATGTCGAACCAGCCACAGACTGATTACCCTCACTCCGCTTGTCGAACTTGCACCTTTTTACTGATGATTGTTCTTATTTCATGTATTTCTACTGATGTTGGACTCCCGTTTATTCTGCTACTCTTTTCTCTCTCTGACTGTAATTTAAGGGCGTAGGACCCTTTGACATTTAAGATTTGGATATTGTGTACTTTGCGTTTTAGTTTTGGCAATTAAACTTATTCAAGTTATTATGTCGGATGTATTTGGATCTTGTTAGATTTTAAGTTGTAATTCGTACTTATGTTTATTTTAAATTCCGCTGCTTTAGACTCTGTTTCACTTGGGATTGTTGTATCATTTGTCTAGACGATTGGGTTTATTTCTGTTTAAGTGGTTGATCGTCGTCGTGTCCCGTCTGGGGCGTGATAGTTAGAGTGGTATCAGAGCTCGGCTAGTAAGATGGAAACTAACACCGAGCTGACCCAGGATAGGACCCTCGGTCTGTGTTGTGTAGTACTGCGACTTGACTAATTAAGTGTGAAATTGATTTCAAAATGGCATAGAACCGTATTATTGATGATTAGACTGAGTTAAGAACTTTATACTTGGAGATTCCATAGTCATACTTGTCTTGACTTAGTTGACTCTTGACTGACTTTCTTTATTCATTATATCCTTATTCTTCCTTATCTTTCCATCTATATTCATCTAATCTATCTTAGTTGTGTTTGACAAGGATGAATCTAGCGCCCCCGACCTGGTGGGAAGTAGTTGAGGCCCGTGTTGAGCGCGACTACTATAAGGCATTATAGCTATATTGGCACCAGGCATTCCTTTGGGCCAATTCCGAGCTAATCGGGGAACATCACCGCACTCGCGAACTAGGACACCTCCTGGCGAAGAGCCAAGCGGAGAAGAATAACCTTACTCTCCTTGCTAAGGATCACAAAAACACCATCCGCTCTCGTGAAGATCAATTTCAGTTGATCCAGGAATGCTTGGACAATACTTGCAAGAAGATGGAACGCGCCAGTGACGGCCGCACCAAGTGGGATATGGACGCGTACATGTCGAGGGACACCATCGAATGCCTCGAGAAGACTATCATCAAACAAATGATGGTGATCGAGGACCTCACACCGGCCTTGTCTCAGCGGGATACCACTTTGGAGACTGCTTTGGCAGCCAATGCACTAGCACTGCCTCCACCCGAGGCGGAACCAGAGGCTGACCCCGAAGTGAACAACGAAGAGAATCCCGAGGAGGATCCCGCGGAAGCAGGGGAGCCCGAGACATTTAAGGCCATCTCTCTTGGTGATGCTCAAGCACTCAACGCATTGCTTGAGTTTGTCGATTGGCCAGATGTCGAGGCATTTCCCGAGCCTAATCAGGTCCAGGTCATTGACGTGGATGACAGTGAGGACGACGGCGCAGTCATCTAGTAGATAAATTTAATTTCCCGGATTGTACTTGATGATTGTACTGGAAGTTTATTTGTCTTTCGTTGTATTCCCAGTTTCTTATACTATTGATTGTATGAACTTCATCTGGTGTACTCCATATTTTACATTAATGGATATGCCTTTTCTCTTACTGTTGAATCTACGTCTTGGTTATCATCTCCACCATGAAAGCAAGAAAGGCAATCGCTAGAGGGGCACAAGGGTACTTGGCGTTTATAATTAAAAAACCCAAGGTTGAGACACAAATTAACCAAGTACCTATAGTATCGGAATACACGGATGTATTTCCACAAGAACTCACCATTGTCCCTCCAGATAGGAAAGTCGAGTTCACCATCAAGGTATTACCGGGAACCGCCCCGATTACTAGAACGCCATATAGAGTGGCTCCTCTTGAGTTGCAAGAGTTGAAGACTCAATTACAGAAGCTGATGGATGTGGGATTTATCCCCAAGCACGCGTCTCCATGGGGAGCACCTGCATCGTTTATCAAGAAGAAGGATGGCACATTAAGATCGTGTATAGATTATCGTGGTCTTAATAGCGTGACCATCAAGAAAAAATATCCCCTCCCGAGGATAGACGAACTATTTGATCAACTTCAAGGAGCGACGGTGTACTCGAAGTTTGATTTACAACAAGGATATTACCAACTGAAGATCCGCGAAGAAGACATCTCCAAAATTGCATTTCAAACCAGATATGGACACTACGAGTTTGTAGTGATGCATTTCGATCCGATTTAACGCACCAAAACGTTTATGGATCTGATGCATCGAGTCTTTCAACCTTATTTGGATCAATTCGTAGTGATATTCATTGATGACATACTCGTATACTCTAAGTCCAGAGAAGACCATGAAAGTTATCTGAAAATTGCTTTGGAGACACTACAAAAGCATAAGTTGTATGCCAAATTCAACAAGTGTGAATTTTGGCTTAGTGAAGTCGCATTCTTGGGACACATAGTATCCGGCACTGGGATCGCTCCTTCGAAGGTACAAATAGTGGTTGAATGGAAACAACCCAAGTCTGTAACGGAGATCAGAAGTTTCTTAGTACTAGCTGGATATTATCGAAGATTTATCCAGGATTTCTCCAAGATAATCGGGCCACTCACTCGACTAACCCAGAAGCAGGTCAAGTTTGAGTGGAATGACAAGTGTCAGGCTAGTTTCCAATAGCTGAAGAAACGACTTACTACGACTCGATCTTAGCCCTTTCAAATGGAATGAAAAACTTTGTCGTCTACATGATGCATCAAAGGAAGGACTAGGAGCAGTGCTCATGCAGGAAGGAAAGGTCATCGCTTATGCATCACGAAAACTCAAGCCGTATGAAGCCAATTACCCAACGCATGACTTGGAATTCGCAACAATAGTGTTCGCGTTAAAGAAATGGAGACACTATCTCTACGGAGCAACATTCACGGTTTTCACAGACCACAAGAGCTTGAAGTATCTATTCTCTCAGAAAGACCTCAATCTGAGGCAACAGAGATGGATGGAGTTGATTGAGGACTATCACTTTGATATTCGATACCATCCCGGGAAAGCTAACGTAGTAGTTGACGCCTTGAGCAGAAAGGCGAGCTTAGCCAGACTTATGATTCGAGAGTGGAAATCATTAGAAGAGCTGAGCAATTGGAATCCAACAAGAACCAATACTTAGATTTCATGTGCTAACATTTCGGTTAAACCCGATCTGCTTAATGAGATCAAGGAAGCACAGGGGACAGATGTTCATCTTCAAAAACTGAAAAAGAAGATACTTAAAGGAGAGAGATCAGAATTCTCGGTGCATGAAGATGGGATTATCAGATTCCGAAACCGAGTTTGTGTACTGAGTGATGAACAGATTAGGAATAGAATCTTAGCAGACCGTTCCAAATACACTATACATCTTGGAGGAAACAAGATGTATAAGGACTTGAAACGGAATTATTGGTGGGTAAACATGAAGAACCAGGTAGCGGAGTTCGTTGCGAGATGTTTAACTTGTCAACGAGTAAAAGCAAAACACCAACGACCATCTGGTTTACTACAACTGTTGATAATTCCCGAGTAGAAATGGGAACACATAACGATGGACTTAGTGACAGATCTACCAAGGATCAGAGGAGGCCATGATGCCATATGGGTAGTCGTAGACCGACTCATGAAATCTGCACACTTTTTACCCATCAAGAAGACTGATAGCTTGCAGAAACTCGCACAAATTTATATCCGAGAGATCATTCGACTGCATGGAGTACTAGTCGACATTGTATCAGATAGAGACCCGAGATTTGTCTCCAGATTTTGGAAGTGCTTGCACGAGGAATTGGGTACCTCGCTAAGTTTCAGAACAACAGCACATCCACAAACTGATGGACAGTCTGAGCAAACGATTCAAACCCTGGAAGATATGATGCGAGCCTGCACGTTTGATTTATAAGGAAGTTGGGATTCACACTTACCATTAGCCGAGTTCGCCTACAATAATAGCTGTCAGGCTACGATTGGGATATCACCCTACGAGGCACTATATGGGTGGAAATGCAGATTCCCACTACACTGGGAGATTGATGACCAACGGACTCCAAAAGAGAAACGAAAGTCGCCCCCGATTCAAAAGGTCGATTTAGTTCAGGAGGCCATGGAGAAGGTCAAATTGATCAAGGAACGGATCCACACAGCTCAGAGCCGCCAAAAGAGTTACGCGGACAAGAGAATAAAGGATTTGGAATTTGAAGTCGGAGATGAAGTATCTCTCAGACTCTCACCACGGAAAGGATTGATCAATCCGAAGAAAGGAGGCAAGTTGAGTCCGAGATATGTTGGACCTTACAAGATTTTGAAAAGGATCGGGAAGTTAGCCTACCGACTCGAGTTACCAGTAGAATATGCGGGAATGCACGATGTATTTCACGTGTCAAGATTGAAGAAGTATCAACCAGACCCCGAACATATCATCACTCATGATACTCCTTCTCTAATGAAAAATTTATCCTACATCGAGAAGCCGATCGGGATCATTGACCACCGTGACACGCGATTCGAAGAGAGAGATCCCGATGGTTAAACTGGTGTGGCAGAACCACAACCGAGACGAAGACGAAACGTGGGAAATGGAAAAAGGCATGAGAAATCAGTATCCGGAGCTATTCTGAAGAGAATTTGGGGACCAAATTCTTTTAAGGAGGGGAGGATGTGAAGCCCCCGATTTTCCGAGCGTGTAATTGATCCTTGACGACTATTTTACCGCGTCACTTTGACGAGTAAATATTAATAATAAATATATTCTTGCATTTGATTTCATTTTTATTTATTACTTGTGATCATAATAATTTATTAATTCTAATTCACATTAATGATCACTTGATTAATCATTATTACTATTTGTGATTTATTAGTCACCTTAGAATTTTAAGAGACTATTTATTTTAGAGACTTATACCTTATAGAATTAAGAATTTGATTTAGAGTAAGTGATCATGAGACTTATAAGTGATCAACGAAATCACTAATTATTTTGGAGATTGATATTATTCATCAATTATCATCAAATTTGGGACAAAAAAAATGGAAATACCACAATTGCCCTTAAGTGGACGGCAATGATGATCAATTTGGTGTAGAAATATCTTCCAACTCTTGTACATATACACCTTATATTAGTCATCTTGTGTATAATTACACCATTAATTCAAACAATATACACATTATCTTATACATCAATTCTTTAATATTATTTTCCCCAACTTATTCCCACTCACCCAACATTCCTCCCTTACCCATCCTTTGCCCATACCTTTGACTTTTCTTTTGTCTCCATTCAAGAGACAAATTGCAAGACACAAAAATTGATCATTCTCTCCCCTCTCTCTCACTAATTTCGGCCATTAGGCCAAATAATACTCAAAAATTTCATTTCATTTTACCAACATCATACTTTAACTCTTGCAAAAATCCTCTCCCTTCTCTCTAAAATCCCCAACATCTCTCTAAGCATATATTAATCCTTTTCTTCATATCTTCAAAGATATCTTCAAATCTTCAAGACAACTCCTTCATATCTTCAAATCTTCAAGAACAATTCCTTCACAACTTCAAATCTTCAAGAACACATCCTTTACATCTTCAAACATTCTTCATATCTTCAAGAACACATCCTTCACATCTTCAAACATTCCTTCATATCTTCAAGAACACATTCTTCATATCTTCAAACATTCTTCACATCTTCAAGAACACCTTCTTAATATCATCAAACACCTCCTCTTTCTTCAAACACTTAACAAAAACACAAACATTCTTCCTACTCCTTCATAGAATTCGAACCCCTCTCTCACAAAGGTAAGAAATTTTGTTCTTCAATTCAACTTTATATCCTATAATTCATCACAATCTCTTCTTAACTTAAGTGTAATTTTGACTTTTGGAGGTACACATAGGAGCCTACATAAGGACATGCATGCATTGTGGTCACCTTAGAAGACTTGAAGAGAAATTTTTGGAGAATTTGGACTACAAGGTAAGATTTGGACACTAGAGCCATTTTCTCTTATTCTTTCTATTTTCTTCAAATTTTAACACCCCTCTTTCATTTTTGAGAAATAGGGGCTGACCTTAAGTGGTTTTGAGGGTGAGCCAAAAATTCCAACTTTGAAGCTTCAACTAGTTCCATTTCATCTACTACACAAGGTAAAATGTAGTATTTCCAATTTTCTCACCTTCTTCTTTTTCTTCTTAATTTTTCACTCAATTTTCTAACTCTTAATTTATTCATATTCTTGACTTAGGGGCTGACATAAGTGACTTCATATCAAGTTGTGAAATTTATCCATTTTTTTCACAACTCTCCAATTTTTAAGGTGGGTGGAAAAATCTTTTCAATTTTTAGGTGTTTTTCTCAAATGCATGTAGTGTTTTATTATTGAGCACTTGATATATATATATTATGCAATGCATGTTAAATTCTTGTATCACATTGTGAAAATTCTCAAGTGTTGCTCAAAAATGCAATTTATTGAAATTTAGGTGCATGCATGTACACTTTATTGTTATATTTGATGAATTCTTGTATGAAATTGACATGCATGTGTATGATACTTGAAATACATGTTTTGTATGACTTATAACCTGGACAAGTCGAGCATAATTGATTAAATTTCAATTTTTTGACTTAAATTGCAAAAATGGAAAGTTGGTGGACTTAATTGCAAGAAAATAAAACTTAAGGGACCCCTCTGTAATTTTTGAGTATTGGGACTGTACTCAGGTTCAAAAATGATGTTTGGACATTTTAATAAAGTTTTAAGAGTTTTAAGATAAATAAAATCAACCTTTAAAAGCCCAAGGACTAGATTGTAAAATTTTAGAAGTTTGAGGGCTACATTGCAATTTTCGAAACTGTACCAGACCCTAATTTTAAAATTTTAAATTTTAACTCTTAAGGGACTGGAAATAACATATTTTAAGTGTATTCCAAAATTCCAAGTGTTTAGAGTTTGAAAAGTAATTTTACAAAAATTGAGGGACCAAATTGTAAAAGATTAAACTTGAGGACCCAAATGAAATTTACAGTATTTATAAATTCCATGTACCTTTAAATACTAATTTAATAATAACTTAATGATATTTTGGACCCAAGGTTCAAATTGCATAACAATTGGACCCCTAAAAGCCTTAAAGGCAATTATTTTAAAATGGGACAAAAATGAGATTTTCAAAAGTTAAGGGACCTATACTTATTTATTTTTAAAAATATGTTTGTCCCAATATCTTACTGACATTAGTGAAATTTTACAACTGGAATCAAATTAAAAGCCCTTCCGGTTTGTGAGTTCTAATTATTTTAAACTTAGGGCCTGAAATGATAATTTTAACAAATTTGGGGCCAATGTGAGAATTTTATAAAACCTAGACCTTAAAACTTTAAAAATCTGAATATCTGAATAATTTAGAAAATTTAGGAATGGACCTCATAATATTTCAAGGTTGGGACATTTATTTATTCAATTTTTAACCCAAAAGTATTGGTTTTACAAAACGGGGCTAATTGTAAATTTTCTTTTTAACAAGGAGCTAACTCAAATTATTTTTCTTTTAAAGAAACAGCCCTGGACCCTCTTACTTTAATAATTAATTAAAATATTTTATTTTCTCAAAAATCCCTTGACTTATCAGATCGTCTTGACCGATTAATACCCGATCGCGGGGCTACTTCCTTGTCTTGCGATTTCGCATCTATAACGGGACTTATGTTCCACCTAATCTTTCATGATATCGAATATTACTTATCCTCCCGATAATCATCTTCATCCAAATAACTCCACCAACGCCATAATTGCCACTCGCAATGTTAAAAAAATTTCGAATCGCTTCCCTTATTCAATAATACTCGACTGCCTGGTTGAGTACCTGAACTTGTATTTACTTTCCTGCTTGAGTCAACTTGGTGTGTCAAGCTCACAGTCGGAATGGATACGTCGGGGATGGAACCGGGCAGCTCGACTGTGATTGACATGTATTTTGCATGTATTTTAAGCGTAATCTTGGCTAGAATGAGTAAATAGGGTTTTATTCCTGTTTTGTGGAAAAGGATTATTCTTTTCTCGTTTTGTAGGAATTTATCGATAATTGTAGCATTTTGGCAACAATTTTGAACATTGCAACCGCCAATACTTGACATGATAGACAAAGTTTGGAGTCGAATCAAGACGTCGACATTTAACCGGCGAAAAAACGGAAGAAAAAGGCCAAGTCTTTAGTTGCTTCTGGTGAGCACGGGCAAGGCGTGCTCCCTAGCACGGCCCGTGCTCAACCTATAAATGAAGACTGTGAGTTAGGCTACCAGGACGGGCATCCCGTGCCATAGTGCACGGCCCATGCCTCCCGCAGACTTCTGAACAATCCATGCGGCACCCAAAGATGGGCCGGGCGTGCCATATAGCAGCACGCCCGTGCTCTCGTGGGAAAATTGATGTTTGATTCGTTTTCAACTAGGTTTCGACCCAAACGAAGTACAAATAGACACGGGGCGGCCACAAATAGAGACACGCTGATTTTTACCCTAGAAAGCAGAGAAAAGAGCAATTCCCCACCGGAGATTCGGAGAGATCGATCAAGACCGCAACCAAAGCTTCGAGGATTGAAGATAGATCGAGAGATCGTCATCATCCCCGAGTTCACTCATTCCATAGTATCATTATTTTCAATTAGTTTAGACATGAACTTTAATAATTTGTCTATGAATTATTTCTTTTCTATGTCTGGCTAAACACTTTGTGATTCCCGAGTTTGGGAATAGATTAATGGATACTTTTATTTTAGGATTCGTTGCAATCAAAGTTAATTTTTTCCAACTCTATTCAAGTACTTTGCTTTAATTCTTGTTTTATCAAAAAGCTATTGGTTTAACTTGTTTTGATATATTGATTCATAATTCGAACAGATGAGTTTTAATATTAGATCTAGGAGTACTTGACATGAATAGCTTGCATGATTGAGAAGTCTGTGAATATTCGTGAGGCCTTTTAATTTTTTGAACTTTTGGGAGTTGGATATCTCATGTTGAGTAGAGATGCTAGCATAGATATTCCAATCAACGCTTTTACATACATTTCGAGAAAGAGGGTAAATTACTATTGTTATTGGTCTATAGAGAAGAATATGTTTAACTTTGGTTTGATTAATCTGATAATAAAAGGGGATATTAACTGAAACCATAACCCAGGAATCCATTCATCCATTATTCTTCTTGATCTTTTAATCCACTCTTTGCTTTGATATTTTAGGATAATTTCTGCTTTAGTTTTAATTAAAACAATCTATCTCAAATTCGATAATCTAGATAAAAATAATGTTATTATAATCCAGTAATTAGTACATTAATTTATTAGTCCCTGTGGATTCGACCTCACTAACCCTATTCTATAAACTGCACCGTACACTTTTGGTGAAGCTAAAAAAATAATGCGAACAAGTTTTTGGTCCTGTTGTCGGGGACTAATAAAAATTTTAGTAATAATATTGCGATAAATAGTATTATTTTTAATTTAGATATTTTTTTCTTTTTTTAGTTTGTTGTTTAATTTTACTTTTATTGTGTTTGACTTGTTTTCTTTAGTTGGTTCAGCAAAGTGCATGAACACACGCTCAAGCAAGGAGAATTAGCACTGTTCATACCGGAGGTTGATGCTTTTGCTAGGCGGAATAGTTCGGCTACCAAACGGGCAGAAAGACAGCAAGGACAGACTATGGCAGACGTAGAAGGTAACAACGGAGGCAATAACGGGGTTGAAAACGAAGGTAACAACCGAGCTAGAAGGGTCAATGTCGAGTTACCAATACCAGAGGTTCCAGTGGCTCCGGCAGTCCAGCAGCAGGCGATTCGCGATTACTTTCGCCCAATCAATCGCAACTATGGTAGAATTGCCAATGTCCCAATCAATGCGAATAACTTTGAGCTGAAGCCAGACTGATCTCGATGGTGCTGCAGAATCAGTTTTGGGGTTTCCTGTATGAGGATCCCAACTCTCATCTTGCGAATTTCATACAGATTTGCAATACTATCAAGATGAATGGGGTAACTGATGATGCTATACGTCTTCGTTTATTCCCTTTCTCTTTAAGGGATAAGGCTAGGAACTGGCTAGGCACCCTAACTCAAGGGAGTGTGAACAATTGGGATGAGTTGAGTCAGAGGTTTCTGTTTAAATACTTCCCACCAAGCAAAATACTACAGCTCAAAAGTGAGATCACTCAATTCAGGCAATTTGACTCTGAGCCTTTGTATGAGGCCTGGGAAAGATTCTGGGATTTGTTGAGGAGGTGCCCGCAGCACGGATTTCCTGAAGATCAACAACTCTGTTTCTTTTACAATGGGTTGATGGGGCAGACTAGATCGTTTGTGGATGTTGCAGCAGGGGGCGCGCTACTTGCAAGGTTTCCGGAAGACGCGTTCAACTTGTTGGAGGAGATGGCCATGAATAGCTATTAGTGGCCCTCCGAGAGGACTAATGTGAAAAGGGTAGCCGAAGTTTCTGATTCGGACCCAATTAAAGAGTTGACAGCCCAGATGACCTTATTGACAAACCAATTGAGTGCTTTGACAAAGGCAAATGAGGAAAACGCGGGTGCAAGTAATGGGGGAGCTCCTCTAGATCTGATAGAGGAAGCAAATTATGTTAATAACCGGAATTTCAACAATTTCTGGAACAATCAAGCTCACACCCATTACCATCCGGGCTTGAGAAACCACGAGAACTTCTCCTACGCAAACACGAAGAACGTGATGCAACCGCCACCTGGGTTTAATGTGACAAACGGTGTCATTACTGCAGAGCCTAAGCCAACCATGGAGGATATGTTCACCTCGTTTATGAGTGAGACGAGGAACAGGTTCAACAAGGATGAGGCGAAGATGGATAAAATTGAAAACCATGTCACACAATTGGCCAACACTATGGGGTCCCAAATGAAAAATCTCGAAACCCAAATTGGCCAATTAGCTACAATTATTGGTGGGCAGCATCAGAAAGGCCAATTTCCGAGCAACACTGAGGTTAATCCAAAGGAGCAGTGTAAAGCCATTCGTCTGAGGAGTGGCACGGAACACGAGGGGCCAAAAATACTAGAAATTAATGAACAATCGTAGGACGGCACGGTCATGCGCCACCGCATGGCCTGCTCGTGCGCCCTGCAGGAACGGCGATTGACATGCCAGGAACCACAGAAACTGAAGCAAATGGCGATGTTGAGGCCGAGGAAGGAGTTGCGGAGCATCTTGCTGAACAAAAAGGGGCTGAGAAGCTTAAATCTTCCTCAAACCCTGATATTTCTAAACTTTATGTTCCCCTTCCTTTTCCCCAACGTTTTCAAAAGAAAAAGTTAGATGCGCAATTTGCTAAGTTTTTGGATATTTTTAAGAAATCGCATATTAACATTCCTTTTAGAATGGACGATTAAAGCGGATGCCCAATTACGCTAAGTTTTTTAAGGATGTTATGTCAAAGAAGCGAAAGATGTTGGTTTTGAGAGTCAATTTGACAGAGGAGTGCGGTGCAATAATCCAAAGGAAACTACCACGAAATTAAAAGATCGGGAGAGTTTCACTATCCCTTGTGCTATTGGTGATGTTTTCTTTGAGAAAGCACATGTGATTTAGAGCGAGTATTAACTTGATGCCTTTGTCTATTTTCGTGCAACTTGGATTGGGAGAGATGAAGCCATCTACGGTCACCTTACAACTCGCCGACCGTTCACTCACGTATCAAAGGAATCATCGAGGATGTGCTTGTCAAAGTAGATAAATTCATATTCCCTGTGGACATTTTAGTGCTGGATATGAAGGAGGATAAAGACATCTCTTTGATACTTGGGCGTCCATTCCTAGCTACGGGGAAGGCCTTAATAGATGTGCAAAATGGAGAGCTCACATTACGGGTTAATGATGAGCATGTTTTATTTACTATCTATAAGGCACTTCAATTTCATGTTGGTGTTGAGCATTGTAATTTCATTGACGTTGTCGAATCTTGCATTGATAAGTATGCGGATCATACATTGTTTAGGGATACTTTAGATTTTGGTTTGACACATTCGTGTTCAACATCAAACATGATGATTGATATTGATAACCAAGACTTGTATGATTGCGTTTGTGCTTTAGATAACATGCAGGAACTACCGACGAGCGCGCGAGGCACGCACACGCAGAAAAATGTACGGGAGTCCATTCTACAGGGGTGCACAACCCGTGCTCTAGAGCACGCCCAGGTCGTGCGTATAGTCGAAGGAAAAGATGAAAAAATCGACGACGGCACGGCCCGTGCCTCTGAGCACGGGCAGCCCGTGCCTAAGGTCGAAGAAAAGTCGAGAGTTCAAGACGGCATGGCCCGTGCCTCTAAGCACAAGAAGCCCGTGCCTATAGCCGAGAGAAAAGACGCAAACCCTGAAGACGGCACGGCCCATGCCCTTGAGCACGGGCAGCCCGTGCATCCATCCGAGGAGGCCATTTTGAATCCAGAACTCAAACCCTTACCCGAGCATCTCAAATATGCATTCCTTGGAGCAAATAACATGAGTCCGGTAATCGTATCATCTCTTTTAACTTCAGATTCAACTCGATAAATTGCTTAGGGTGTTAAGAAAATATAAGTCGGCGATAGGTTGGTCAATCTCGATTTGAAAGGCATCATCCATCGATTGTAATGCATAATATTAGAATGGAAGATGTCTATAAACCTTCAGTGCAAAATCAAAGAAGATTAAACCCTATAATGCAAGAAGTCATTAGAAAATAAGTCTTAAAATGGTTAGATGTTGGAATTATATATGTTATTTCTGATAGTTCTTGGGTAAGTCTGGTGTAAGTGGTACCAAAGAAAGGGGGGATGGCGGTAGTTAGAAACGAAAGTGATGTGCTCATTGTAACTAGAGTAGTTACTGGATAGCGTATTTGCATTGACTATAGGAAGTTAAATGATGCTACTCGAAAATATCACTTTTCCCTTTCCTTTATTGATATGATGCTTGATCTCTTGGCAGGATATGATTACTATTGTTTTCTTGATGGTTATTTCGGGTATAATCAGATTATGATTGCCCCGGAAGACCAAGAGAAGATGACCATTACATGCCCTTATGGTACATTTGCATTTCGCAGAATACCATTCGGACTTTGTAACATGCCCACAACTTTTCAGCGATGCATGATGGCTATCTTTCATGATTTCATTGAGAAAATAATGGAGGTTTTTATGGATGATTTTTCTGTGTTTGGAGACTCATATGATCATTGCTTGGATAACCTTTCTCTAGTTTTGCAGAGATGCGAGGAGACTAACCTTGTTTTAAATTGGGAAAAGTTCCATTTCATGGTATGTGATGGCATTGTTTTATGCCACTGAGTCTCTTCTGCAGGTTTGGAAGTTGATAGAGCGAAGGTCATTGCAATTGAGAAACTCCCACCTCCAACAAACGAGAAGGCCATTAGAAGCTTTTCAGGGCACGCGGATTCTACAGAAGGTTTATCCGTGACTTTTCTAAAATCACTAAACCTTTAAGTCAGTTATTAGAAAAAGATATTGCTTTCAATTTTTCCGATGATTGTTTGCAGGCTTTTGAGATTCTGAAAAAGGCTTTGGTGACAACACCAATTCTAGTAGTTCCGGATTGGAGTCAGCTCTTCGAGTTAATGTGCGATGCCAGCGAATTTGCAGTTGGGGCTGTTTTGGGTTAGAAAAGAGACAAAATGTTCAGAGCCATCTACTACGCGAGCAAAATGTTAGACAGCGCCCAGCAAAACTACACCACCACTGAGAAGGAAATGCTGGCAATCGTGTTTGGATTCGATAAGTTCCGATCTTACTTGATTGGAACTAAGACGATAGTCCACACCGACCACGCGGCGATCAAATATCTATTCGACAAAAAGGATGCCAAACCGAGACTGATTCGGTGGATCCTCTTGTTACAAGAATTCGATGTGGAGATTCGGGATAGAAAGGGCTGCGAGAATGTAGTAGTCGATCACTTGTCCAGACTGGAATACAAAAAGGAGGAGAAATAAGGCACGGAGGCAATTAAGGAGGAGTTCACGATGAGCAACTTTTGATGTTACAAGCTAAATTCCCATGATATGCAGATTTGTTAGTTATTTTGGTTGGGTCTTGCCTCCGGATTTATCATCTTATCAAAAGAAGAAATTTCTCCATGGTGTCAAGTTCTACATGTGGGACAACCCCTTGCTCTTTAAGAGGTGCGCAGACACCATCATTCGACGATGTGTGCCTCAAGAAGAGTGGGAGGGAGTTCTACAACTGTGCCATTCTTCACCTTCCGGGGGACACTTCGGTCCGACATGTACGGTGGCAAAGGTATTGCAAAGTGGTTTATACTGGCCTACGTTATCTAATGATTGCTATCTATTTGTACAACAGTGTGATAGGTGCCAGCGGATGGGGAACATCTCGATGCAACATGAGATGCCCATGACAAATATGATGGAGGTCGAGCTCTTTGATGTGTGGGGGATCGACTTCATGGGCCCCTTCCCATCTTCATCGGGTTATCAATACATTCTACTTGCAGTGGAGTATGTATCTCGATGGGTTGAGGCGATTCTGGCACAGACCAATGATGCGCGAGTAGTGCTCAAATTCCTAAAGAAAAATATATTCACTCGGTTTGGAACCCCGAGAGCTTTGATTAGCGATGGGGGGTCACACTTTGTGAATAAATTGATGAGCACTTTACTTGCGAAGTATGGGGTCAAGCACAAGGTGGCATTAGCATACCATCCGCAAGCAAACGGGCAAGCAGAGGTAGCCAATCGCGAGATTAAGCAGATTTTGGAGAAGACGGTAAATATAAATCGCAAGGATCAGGCCATGAAGTTAGATGATGCGTTGTGGGCATATCGGACTGCATACAAGACACCATTGGGCACATTACCATATCAGTTAGTAATCGGGAAATTGTGTCACTTGCCCGTCGAATTGGAGCATAAGGCGTTTTGGGTTGTGAAGAAGTTGAATTTTGACTTCCAAGCAGTGGGTGAGAAGAGGCTCTTGCACTTAAATGAGATGGAGGAATTCCGGGATGAAGCTTATGAAAATTCCCGGATTTACAAGGAGCGAACCAAAAGATGGCACGATTGAATGATAAAGAAGAGGGAGTTTTTACCGGGTGAACAAGTCCTTTTGTTTAACTCGTCTCTTAAACTCTTTCGGGAAAACTTAAGTCAAGATGGTCAGGGCCGTTTGTGATAAAGAAGGTGTTAAATCGTCCGGGAATAGTGGAGTTGTTGAGCCGAGATGGGGAGACATTCATGGTGAATGGCTAGAGGATCAAGCATTACCTGAGCCAGGATCAAAAGAAAGAGGTGATCAAAAGAAAGAGGTGACACGCCTCACTTTGCTAGAGCCGTGATCGAGTAAACATGCATCAAGCTATAGATGTTAAATTTAGCGCTTGTTGGGAGGCAACCCAATGGTTTTGCTATTTTATTTCTTCCCATGTTTTCTTGGTTTGTTTTTCCCTTTTCTAAGTTAGGATTTATTTGCTTTAATATGATAGGATTTTCTTGTTTTTCCATAAAAAAAATTGGAAAATTCGAGTTGAGGTACGGTGCCTAGACGGGCAGCCCGTGCTAGATGGCACGGCCCGTGCTGGCACTGTCCAAAAACTGAAAAACTTCAGCACCTAGCACGGGCAGCCCGTACCATATGGCACGGCCCGTGCTATGCCCAGATTTTGGGGCTCGAATGTTCGGCCCCTAGCACAAGCCGCCCGTGCCCCTCCTCACTAGGACAGATTAAAGACGGGCAGGGGGCTTGTGCTCTTCACAAAAACACTTCCCCCCCGCGCGCAGACCAACATAGATCAATCCTCCCTCAATTTTTTCGAAAATTTCTCCTAGATTATCACCACAAATCACTTCCCACACTACTCTAACACAATTTACAATCGTGAAATTGCTTTAAAGCAAGGATTTGGGGTAGAAAATCACCTAGGGTTTCAAACTTCAACTCTTTTCGAATTCTCGGGATTTAAGGTGTGAATTGCACTTTTTATTTCTAATTTCTTGAGGATTATGGATTAGGGTTGCTATATGATGCTTGTTTGATACTTTTGCCATGTATTTGATTGAAATTTTCTATTGGGCATTTTATCGAACACCTTGTGGGTTGTTGAAATAGGATGATTTTGGTTGATTGCTTGATGAATTATACACGAGCTCGATTGTTTAGGGTGTTAGTGACTAGGAATCTTTGCAATTATATTGTTGTTTGGGCTTGGAGGCTTAGTTGTGAATTGAATTGTTGAGATGAGACACTATGCCTTACGTTAAATATTGTATGTAATTCATCGTTTGTTTTACTTGGCACGTACGGATTCTCACAATTACTTTGCCAGGTACTCATTCAAACAAATGGCTGAACCGCAGAACCAAAGAGGCCGGGGTGGACGTCTAAGGAGACCCACTCGGGAGGTTGATTCAAATAGCCCCTTAGCTTATGGACTCATCTTCACAGAGCCAGAATTAATGGAAAAAGGGAATCGGCTGATCATTCATAATTTCACGCCCACAAACTATGCCGACGATGAGTGTACCCGAGCCCTCGGGATACATGAGGAGGTTTGGCACATGTTCGAATGAGTGGGATGGACAGCCTTCATGCAAGGGCGGTGGCCGACATTCAAAAAACTCGCCCTCGAGTTCTTGAGCACTGTGCAGGTTATGGAGACACGAGCCAAAAACGAACCTCAGAAAATCTATTTCAGATTGGGCAACGAATGGAGGAATGTCACCATTCCAAACTGAACTGAATTTTTGGGGTACCATCAGACGCCCCGTACCGGACCGCTGTAAACTATAACTCACATGAATTTTGGCAATTGTTGACTGAAGCCCCAGAAACCGGCCTAATGCAATATGCGGCACGCACATCCAAGGCCTCGGCACTCCGCAACATTGTATTCCGTTACATCCAAAAAGTGACAGCCCATTCAGTGTTCGCCCAGCACAACAATGGGGGTATACAAGTGAGGGAGCTATACCTACTTTGGTGTATGCTCACCCGCACTCCTTATAATATGGTGGCGTACTTTGTGGAACACGCCGTTTATATATCTCAGCAGGAAGCGGGGACAATATTAATTGGGAGAATGATCACCCCCATTGCTCAACATTTTGGGGCTGACATGAGCCACATGGAGCCGATAGAGGGCAGCCGAAGCATCAACATGAGCGCCCTCCGCACCGTGAAAATCATAACTGAAGAGGAGAACATCCTCTGTTATCAACAAAAAGTCGGCCCCGCTTCCTCCCTAACCTAACTACCACGATGTGGTGGACAATCAAATTAACTGGCTCCTGTACTCTGAGGCTCATATCAGGGCCATAGATGGCCTGACTGCACGAAAAAGGAGGAGGGTAGCAGGGTTACCCGATGAAGAAGATTTGGTGATGGAGGTCAGGGAGTACGATCGCCACGAGAGGGGTTTCGAGCAGAGCTTCCCGCAAGGGCAGCCCGACATTCCAGAGAGCTCCCACCAAGGTGAGGAGCGTGGGGGACTGTTTGATCATGATAGATTCTATGCTCTTAAGGAGAGCATGTGACAAAGATAGGACGACTTTTGGATTCACCAGGATGAGTTCTGAGCTTTTCGAGCAGAGCAGGAACAAAGGCATCAGGCCCATGAGCAAAGGTACCAAGCCCAGGACTTGTGGTACCAAGCTCAAGAGCAATGGGAGTTGGAGATATTGCAGACGTTGCATCAGATTCAAAATTGGCATATCTCCCAGGGCCACTTTTTGCCGCCACCCCCACAGTAATCCAGGTCCTATCCACACTTTTCTTTGAAATTCTACATTCTCTTCCATGCGCTATAATTTCATTCAAGTTTGGGGGGAGAGGTAGTATTTTTTTGAAGGGTGTGGTGTTTTGCATTCATGTAGTTGCATTTAGAGCATGTAGTATGCATTGCATTAGTTGTTTTTGAATTTTAGCACGTTTATTGCTTCCTCAGTTGTTTAGGGAGTGGGTTGACCGCTATTGTGTGTTTGTTGATCTTGGGAGCATGTGTTGAGCAGTTTATGTTGTTTTGAATTGGGTGTTGAGCGTGAGTTGACCGGGTTGAGAATAATTAATATGGAGCATGTGTTTATTGGGATCATGGTTAAAATACTTTGAATTATGCACTTACAAGACTGTGAGCTTTTTAAGCCTTTACTGCTTTCATATTATGCAGTCTTGTTGGTTGATTGAGTGTGTCATTCATGTTGTTTGGAATTCTAGAACTTGCTCTGGTATCCCTGTCAAGGTCACATGTTGTATGCACTCATGAAAATGATTTTAGGCCATTTTTGTTAAGCCTTTCAAGCCTTTTTGCCTACCTTATGATATTTGATTTCCCTAGTTAGCCAATTTGAGCTTATTGCCTAATTTTTTGATAGCCACATTTCAAGCCTTAGAACTTAATTTGATATATATGTTACCCTAAACTTGAGCGTATAGCATTGAGTAAAGGGATTGAATAAAGGGTTGAATGAAAGGGTATCGAGAAGTTAGAAAATAGTGTATATGTTGGGTGATTGGAGTAAAAGAAAAAAAGGAGAAGAAGGGAGGATACTCACAAAAGAGTCGAAAAAATTCGAAAAAAAAAATCTGCTTAAAAAAAACAACTGAAAAAGTGAGACGGCAGTACGAAAAATAGGCTGGAAATTATGATGTAAGGCGAAGAATGATTTGTATGAAAAAAGAAGGGAGAAATAGAGAGGTGATAGGATATAAGGCGATTGGGAGTGCATAGTTGATTCGTATTAGAATAACTGTGGAAAAAACGATGTGCTTACCAATCTATACGCTTGAGTTGAGTCACTTTATCCATATTTCCCTACCTTAACCAAAGAGCCTTCATTACAACCATAAACAAAGTCCTTTCTGATTTGTGAATTGCATACAAACGAGTGGCGGAGATGTGAGATGATTTGCAAGCATATGGTAATTCTTCAACATTGATGTGACCTGAGCGAATACACGTCCCTTATTATTCTAGTGAGTAGAGTATACACTTTATCTCTGAGAGACATGATTTGCAGTGTTTTACCATGATTTTAATAGACTTGTGCTCCGTGTTAGCTATTGGAAACTTGGTTGGTTTGTGCTTAATGTCTATGGATAGATGACATGAATTGTGATGCGGTGTTCTTGAGTTGCTCTTCTTTACCCTATTTGTGTTGTCTTGTTTATAAAGTGTTGACCGGGATTGTCAACAGTTTAAGTTTGGGGTCTGATTGACATGTATTTTGCATGTATTTTAGGCTTAATCTTGGCTAGAATGTGTTGATATGCATGCATTATATGAGTAAATATGGTTTTATTCATGTTTTGTGGAAAAGGATTACGTTTTGCTCGTTTTATAGGAATTTATCAATAATTGTAGCATTTTGGCAACAATTCGGAGCATTGCAACCGCCAATACTTGACATGATATACGAAGTTTGGAGTCGAATCAAGAAGAAGTAAGACGAACCGGGCAAAAAATGGAAGAAAAAGGCCAAGTGCTAGTTGCTACAGGTGAGCACGGGTAGGGCATGCTCCCTAGCACGGCCCGTGCTCAACCTATAAGTGAAGACTCTGAGTTCGGCTACCAGCACGGGCTGGGCGTGCTATATAGCACGACCCGTGCTCCTCTGCGGGAAAAATAGAGTTTGATTCATTCTCAACTAGGTTTCGACCCAAACGAAGTACAAATAGACACGGGGTGGCCACAAATAGGGACACGCTGATATTTACCCTAGAAAGCAGAGAAAAGAGCAATTCCCCACCGGAGATTCGGAGAGATCCATCAAGACCGCAACCACAGCTTCGAGGATTGAAGATAGATCGAGAGATCGTCATCATCCCCGAGTTCACTCATTCCATAGTATCATTATTTTCAATTAGTTTAGACATGAACTTTAATAATTTGCCTATGAATTATTTCTTTTCTATGTCTGTCTAAATACTTTGTGATTCCCGGATTTGGGAATAGATTAATGGATACTTTTATTTGAGGATTCGTTGCAATCAAAGTTAATGTTTTCCAACTCTATTCAAGTACTTTGCTTTAATTCTTGTTTTATCAAAAAGCTATTGGTTTAACTTGTTTTGATATATTGATTCATAATTGAATGAGATGAGTTTCAATATTAGATCTAGGAGTACTTGACATGAATAGCTTGCGTGATTGAGAAGTATGTGAATATTCGTGAGGCCTTTTAATCTTTTGAACTTTTGGGAGTTGGATATCTCATGTTGTTTAGAGATGTTAGCATAGATATTCCAATCAACTCTTTTACATACATCTCGAGAAAGATGGTAAATTACTTTTGTGATTGGTCTATAGAGAATAATACGTTTAACTTTGGTTTGATTAATCTGATAATAAAAGGGGATATTAACTGAAACCATAACCCAGGAATCCATTCATCCATTATTCTTCTTGATCTTTTAATCCACTCTTTGCTTTGTTATTTTAAGATAATTTCTGCTTTAGTTTTAATTAAACTAATCCATCTCAAATTCGGTAGTCTAGATAAAAATAAGGCTATTATAATCCAGTAATTAGTACATTAATTTATTAGTCCCTGTGGATTCGACCTTGCTAACCCTATTCTATAAATTGCACCGTACACTTGCGGTAAAGCTAAAAAAATAAGGCGAACAGGCTGCTATTCCACTCTCCGGCCCCATCGTCCTAATCCCACAACTGAGGGACAGAGTTTGTCCAAGGGAAGCGCGTATTACTTAAGGTATAATCATGATTATGGCAATCCGGGCCTAGCTAGCTCTACTGTGGATTTGTCTTTGCCTATGGAGCGATAAGGTGACAGGTCTTGGATCATCTTGTTCGGGGAGTTACAAGGAAGAACGAAGGAATTGTTGTCTGATCCACACAATTCTGGAGTTAATCGGACCCATTTGATTGGTGCTACAAATCCGTACACAACCGCTACTTGTATTGTATTGGTTGGCGCTACAAATTCGTACGCAACCATTACTTGTCTTGCATAGGGTTGGCGTTACATTCCATACGCAATCCTACCTGTCTTGCCCGAATCATATAGTGCATGTGTGAACACGAACTGTTTCTTAAATTGTATAAGAAACTGTGTGTGAAAACATGCATCATATCTCACGCGTTTTCACACAACTGTTTTTCTTGCATTAACTATATATATTGCCACACCTGCACACGATCACCCCATCCACTGAGATTTATGTCTCATCCCCTCCTGTTTTTTAACCTTTAGATGGGGACTATGTTCAAGATGTCGAACCGGCCACAGACTGATTACCCTCGCTCCGCTTGTCGAACTTGCACCTTTTACTGATGATTGTTCTTATTTCATGTACTTACCGATGTTGGACTCGTTTATTCGCTACTCTTTTCTCTCTCTGACAATAATTTAAGAGCATAGGACCCTTTGGCATTTAAAATTTGGATATTGTGTACTTTGCGTTTTAGTTTTGGTCTGTAAACTTATTCAGGTTATTATGTCGGATGTATTTGGATCATGTTAGACTTTAAGTTCTAATTCGTACTTATGTTTATTTTAAATTTCGCTGCTTTAGACTCTGTTTCACTTGCAATTGTTGTATCATTTGTCTAGAATGTTGGGTTTATTTCGCTTTTAAGTGGTTGATCGTCGTCACGTCCCGTCTGGGGGCGTGACAATTAGAGTGGTATCGAGCTCGGCTAGTAAGATGGAAACTTACACCGAGCTGACCCAGGATAGGACCCTCGGTCTGTGTTGGGTAGTACCGCGACTTGACTAATTAAGTGTGAAGTCGATTTCAAAATGGCATAGAACCGTATTATTGATGATTAGACTGAGTTAAGAACTTTATACTTGGAGATTCCATAGTCATACTTGTCTTGACTTATGCCGAGTTTATGAATAATGACTTCTTGATGATGAATTACATGGTTTCCTTGAGTATGGAGTCAAATGTTATTTAATGTTCATAGTGTTCTTGGGTGTTCGTTCATTTTTATCCCTTGTATTAATTTTCTTAATTTGCTCGAGGACGAGCAATACTTTAAGTTTGGGTATTTTGATGAGTGTAAAATATACGTGCATTTGAGGGTTTAAAATGATATATATTTGATGCATTTGCATGCATATTTAGTCTGTTTTGTTTGGTTTCCCTTAGTGGGCGTGATACTGCGTACTCTTGTGAATTTTACATAAAATGGAGCTAAATTGGACAAAAGATGATATCATGTTTCAAATGATATGTAAAAAGACAAGGTACGGGCGAAGATAAGATGGAAAGAAGCATTGACGGTCAAACAAAAGGGAATTTCCTTCAAAAATGTCAAACCACGCTAACAGTTTCCAGCACTGGCAGGGTTTAGTATTTTGACCATAACGTCCTCTACGAAATTGATATTGAGGTGATTCAAGTGCCTATTGAAAGCTACGAGAAATATCTACAACCTTCATGAAGACCCCGAGATCAAATTCCGATCGCACAACCTGGCCGTATGGGATGACATGGGCGTGGGACATAACTGTGACTAAATTGGTCTCCTTTTCCTACTCAAACTTTGCAAGTGATCTCTCCAATCATCTATAAAAGGGAATCAAGGCTATGCACGATAATACAACTTGATACAGCAAAAACACATCAAATAACACAGGAACGAAGGAATTGAGGAGCTTCTGAGAGCAAGAGGCTAGGTCGCGAAGAACACCACAAGACTTTCGCATCTAGGGAGCACAAGAGCTTCGAGTGCTTGGAAGGAGAATACATCCTGACAAGAAGGGGTTTTCTTTATATGTCTAAGAACTCTTGTCTATGCTTATATGATATCATAATATTGATTCGGATTGGTCTATAAGTTTGTAATTAATGTTTGACATATTTTTCGGATCTTATGGGCATAATCGAAACTGTGGATTTGTATTAAATATGATTATTTGTTTTCTTAATTAATTCATGCGTTCTATTTTATGAATTCGAGTGCTTATTTATAGTTGCTTGTTATTTGACCAATAATTTGCATGTCATATTTGTTATTGCAAAATTTCGGACGATGAGCTCTAACAAAGACGGAAATCGAATTCAGACATGAAACATGTGTGACAGACATGTTTGTAGGGAGTCATTCAATTCACAAACCTTTTTGGAATTAATAAGAATTGTAACGATCTGACCAGACTACAATTGTTATTAATCAACTGTTTACGCACCACTTGACCAAGGGAGTAAATGAATTTAGGAATTTGAACCCATAGAATTGCATGAATTGGTTTTTAAAATTTTATTCTCATTTAATATTGAAGAAGCATGTTGAGATTATGTGCCTAAGGTTGCTCCTAAAGATGTTGGACACGATGTTATTATAGCCTAAGTGTTTCGAGATTCAATCCCTGAGGAATACAACCTTGTTTGCCATTATTCTATAAACTACATTGTGCACTTGCAGCTATATGAACCAAATCAATTTTTGGTGAACAAGTAAGTACCTTATCTCATTTCTTTTGCGTTCTATTTGTATTGTCCCAACTACAAGTTTTATACCTATATATCATGAGGAAGAAGATGCTAAGTGAGTACTTGTTATTTCGCTCAAACTTTATTTTCTCGCACAAAGGGAAATGATATCCGAAGAGTCATCGTAATCTTTAAGGTGTTGTTACTAACTATAAATTGACCTTATTGTGCAAGAAAAAAATAAACCTTAAACATCTCTAATTTTATCAACTTTACTTTGAGACGAGAAAGACACCTTCTAATGTACTCTCGTAAGTTCCATTTTTCTTAATAACCTTATTGAAACAAGATTAGTCAAGATAATACGTTTTTCAGTTAATATCTTTAATTAACTCCTTAGCACTAACTTCTTCAAACATAATGCCCCAAAAAAAATTAAAACAGTGAGATAACATAAATAAAATCCATATAGACAGATACTTATAAATACAAGCAAAAATTCAATTCAGAGAATAAAATAAAAAATGCTCACACTTAATCATGTAATAACATAATACCAGGAAATTCATGCTTATGACATTAAAAATGATAGTGGAGCCATCTTGAGATACCTAGCATAACATTGATGTTCAGTCTTTAGACAACGGCATCAATTATAAGTGGTACTCTCAAATGTGATAATCAAATACTGATAATAAGTTCTGTCAAACAATAACCTTTCTTTGGCCGATTATTATTTACATGGATAACTAATAATCATCACGTATATATACCACACGTATATATACCACATGTATATCTATTATTCGCCAAGTAATAACCTTCCTTTTGGGCGATCATTGTTTACATAAATAACAGACGTACACATCTTAATATTTCAAAATAAATAAATCTACACACTAGAGGTTACTTTGGTAACTTAATGTTTCAATTAATTTATTTTAAAATATCAGACATAAAATATAATATAATCCCAATTTTGCCTCATATGTCTTTCATTTGGCCAGATAATATAACCTTCCTTTAGGCTGACTATTATCCCCATAAATATAGACAAATTACAAATTTTTTACCTGAATCTAATATTTTAAAATAAATTTAGTAACAGAGGTCACTTTAGCGACATGCTATTTCAATTTATCTCAAAATATAAAGATAAGATTCGCTAACCAAATAAATATTAATGTCTCGGGATTATAACTAGATTCAGATCGTATTCTTAGTAGATTAAATTAAAAATACAACCCAAATTTAAATCTAATTCAATCCTTATGGGCATGAATAAATTCAACCCAACTTTATGACCCAATAAAGTAAGCTCTAATCATAAGCCCAAAAATCCATATTTATTTAAAACCCAAAGCACTAGATTAGGCTTAAGTTCAATGTCATATGAACTTGATTTAAAAATTAACTTTATTTGAATTTAAAGTCCAAAACCAAACAAGACTTTAAATTCAACTATATTTAAATTTAATAACCCAGATAACTAGATTGAGTCATAAATCTAAACACAATGTAAATTGTATCCAAATTAAGTTCAATATCCAAAATTTTAAGCCCAAAATTAAACCAAATAAATATGAGCTCAAAATAAGTGAAGCTCAAACCTTACTCCTACATTTTGATTTAAAGCCTGAAAAACCAAATAGGCCCTAAAATCAAACTCTTAATTTTCTTTATATAGAGTTTCTTCTAAAATTGGGTAAAATCCTTTATGGATTAGATTTCAATAAAATTCAAAATTAATTCAATCTTTATGGGTTGAGTTTTGACTAAATTTATTCTTTAATGACCCAATACTATATCCTCAAATTAATAATTGAACTTAGGGTAAAAAATAATTAAACCCATAATTCAAACTTTATTTAGACTTGAAGACCCAAAATATAACTTTTAGGCCCAAAATCAAACTTTAAATTAGATTAATAAAA